>WAAB01017694.1:361909-374948 GCA_013389865.1 Piaya cayana
CACCTGGGCACACTGCTGGCTCATGTTCAGTCGGCTGTCGACCAACACCCCTAGGTCCCTCTCCTCCTGGCAGCTCTCCAAACAGACCTCACCCAGTCTGTAGCTCTGCATAGGGTTGTTGTGCCCCAAGTGCAGGACTCGGCATTTGGCTGTGTTAAACCTCATCCCATTGGTGATGCGTGTATTATATAGCCCACGTAAAGGGCAACGATGCACATTTCAGAGTAATCATGATTAATAAAGGACTGTGACTGCAAAACAGGTTGTTATAAATAGCACAGGAATAAACATGGAAAAGGTGGAAATGGAAATATTTTCTGTCGAGGGTGGAGGAGAGGAAATATTTAGAAGGGACTGCTTTGTGAGTCCACACTCCTTTAAGTGACCCACGTGCACGAGGGAGCGTAGAACACGCTAGCTACTCTCTGACACTGCTGCAACATCTCGATCCCAATCAGTCCAAATGACAAAGCACAGGGAAGACCCCACACGGGAAGATTTGCTGCACAGCAACCAGCATGCTGCAAATCACACCCCTGCAACCTTCAGAGGAACATCTCCGCATGCCCACAGCCAGGTAGCACTACAAACCAGGTTGATTCCTCCTCTTAAATAGCTTCTGAGAGCAAGATACATATTATTAGTGGCATGCAACCAGTTCTATTTTTTTTTTGCCCCCCTTGTATATATTTGCTGGTATGGAAGCTCTATCAATGGCATCTTTGCATTGCCGTATGCTAGAAATTATAGAATAAGCTGTCAGGACATTAAGGAATTATTTAGCAAAACTTCTATGGAATCTCTCAGTCATTTAGGGCACAGTATGACTACACTTGGCATTTTGCTACAACTGACATCCCTTATAACTGACATTACAGCTGTATTTCTTACAAGAAGTTAATACTAACAATGTTTTGCAGGCAGAACAATACCCTTAGGTCTCCCGAGCGTTGTACACTAATTTATGCCCTTATGTGCCAACATTTAAAACAATTTCTGATCAGAACAAATGCAGGATACCTAGTTCCCATGCAACTTCTTATTTTACCAAAGCCTTCTCCAACAATTTGCTTCCTTACACTTCAAAAGATGAAAAAACATTTGTACTTTCTAGTTATTTCCCCCAGCTGAGCTCCCCTTGCTGTGCTGGGCACAAAGCTGTTTTTGGCTGTGCCATGACTGCGCTCCTTGGAACCTCAGCTCCAGCGAAAACCTTTCCAGCATGAAATACATCCATGTGTTTTTAGACTGCAATAATTTACATCTGTGCTATTAACCAGAATCTTCTGTAGTAGGATAGGCTGGTTTATGTTTGATAGGAATGGTTGGACTCGATGATCCAGTGGGTCTCTTCCAACCTGGTGATTCTATGATTAGTAACAGATAAGAAATACATATGAGCATTCCCAAGTGTTCTTGCCATGATGAGAAGTAGTTCACGAGGAAAAGGCTTTCATTAATATTTGGAAAGTGGCAATGGATGGCAACAAGCACAAACCATCCTGGGCTCGGTTCTAGAGGTGGCACCGCCCTGGATTTCCCTCTATACGTGAAATCAAGCCTCTGAAGGCAACAACTTTTTGGTGAAGCATTTCCACTGGCAAACATAGCAACAGCTTTTTCCCACTTCTCTGAAGTTTCTTGCATAATACAGTCTCTTCCCCAGTGAGGGAATTGATGCTGTTAATATTATAATATGCCATAGCAACCCACATTATTTTCAGTAAATATATTCCTGCGATTATTCTGTATATCATCAGCAAGCTTAAATGAAAACAACAATGTCTGGAGACGTTCTTAGCCGATAGCTGTATTTAATCTGTATGTGTATGCACTGGCTGTCAAAACAGCTGTAAAAAAACACATATGAAATTTCCTAGAAACTTAGAAAAATGAGATAGAGCAGTTTACTCCCTTTTAAGATACACAAGCATTGCAAAATGTATCTCCATTGATGTTTTCATTACAGTAAAGTAGGGAGGGTTTTGAAAGCTTTGTAGGATATCATTAAGAGGCGCTCTATCTGTCCAATTCACTCACCAATTTGTCTGTTATCAAGTGTTTATCAGGCTGTGACGATGCCAATAAAGCGGAGGGAACTCAGAGGAGCCACGTGCCGCTGTTATTAGTAATTTTTTTTCCTTTTAAAGCAGATCTAACAGTTTCCCCCCACTGAGGCCAGGTTACAAACCCACAATTCACTGCTGTCTTTTGAATGTTGTTGCATGAAAAGTGTCCAGCTCATGAAATGATGCAAGTTTTCCCCTCAATATTGTTCTTTGCCTACGAGAACTATGAATTGATGTCCAGCTAAAAGCCACATGCATGCTTTGCGTAACTTCTACCTAAACCCTGGCTTAAGCATCTTGCTATTTAATGTCAATATCAGGTTTGAAGTGAAGTCTTGACAACAAGACTGTGATTCGATGTATGACTCGACACCATCCATGGACAGAGACTGTTTTCACCTGTGCTGCCCAGTGCCAGCAACTGTAGACATATTGAAGAAACCTTTTTACCTACATAGAAACATATAATCACCAGGTTGGAAGAGACCCGGTGGATCATCAAGTCCAACCATTCCCACCAATCCCTAAACCATGTCCCTCAGCACCTCATCCACCTCCAGGGAACAAATCAACAGTCACCAGGAATTAACCACAGAATAGGACAGTCAAGTCAAGAAAAATATCTCCTCTTCTCCTCCTTGATTTTGCACTTAGAAACTGTAGAGCAGCTCTGACATGCACATATTTCTCAACCCGTGGGAACCCATTTCTTGCTCTTGGTCAAGATACACGGCCTTATGGTGCAACTGTGACAAACATTGAGCTGTTATGCAGCATCTTAAACAAAAAAGTACTGGCACTTCTGCGTGGCTGGTTGAAGCAGTCTAACAGCTTCGCACCATGGTATCCGTTTTTGATGTGCAAAGGTACATTCTATTTTAGGCTGGTGACAGAAGCAGAACACAGGAGGTTCTGAGTGGCACATTCCCTGTTCAAATCACTTGTCTGAAGCTCCTTCACAGGATACTCTGGGCAACGCTTTTTTTGGTGATTAAAGTCACTTGAGATTGATAGATAAAGGTGTAAGACCTGGGAGAATCTAAATGTGAACCTGCTGTCAAGACACTTTAGAGCATCACCCGAGGCGTGTTATGCTTCTCCGGCTATGCACCGCCTGTCATCTCATATTGCTTAAATACTTTAATTCTTCACTGGTATCACAGTTCATGGTAACTTTTCCCATCATTCCTACATTTATATCTTTGCTCCAGGATAATTATCCGCTGCTCTAGCTCTCTCTGAGCTGCTTCATTGAGTTTCAGTCTGTCTTGGTGACAGATAAATTATTTTTCTCCTCTGTGCTATCTGTGATTTGCCCTCAGACGCAGCTGGGAAGAGATCTTGGCTCCTACTAGTTTTGGACTCTAGTTTTTCCTACTAGTTTCGCTCTCTACAACTACCTGAAGGGAGGTTGTGGAGAGGAGGGAGCTACCCTCTTCTCCCAAGTGACAGGGGACGGCCTCAAGCTTCATCAGGGGAGGTTCAGGCTTGACATAAGATAAAAATTCTTCACAGAAAGGGTCATTGGGCAGTGGAACAGGCTGTCCAGAGAGGGGGTTGAGTCACCTTCCCTGGAGGGGTTTAAGGGATGGGTGGATGAGTTGATGAGGGACATGGTTTAGAGATTGGTAGGAATGGTTGGACTCGATGATCCGGTGGGTCGCTTCCAACCTGATGATTCTATGATTCTATGAACTAGACCCCCTATTTTAGCTTGAAGAGCATTCCATGGTTTCTGCTCTTCCCAGCTTCTTTCTGGAGTCGGCTAAATGAAAGCAATCCTGGTGCTTACAAGGTTTCACCCCCAGGGAGGAAGGAAAGGTTCCCCTGTGATGCACCACAACTCTGTAGCTGACTTCATAGGATAAGAGGAGTCTTATTTGTTACTTTAGGTACAAAAAGAGTAAAACAAGAAGGATTAGTTGTATGAGACTGTTTAGCTTGTGAAGAATTTTTTCCTTATGTCAAGCCAGAACTTTGTCACAATCAAGGACTGAACTGGGGGAACCGGCGCTCCACAACCCTGAAATTCTGTACACAGAGCTGAGAAGCCAAGAGCTGTGGTTGGGGACCATAACCTACCCAATCTCAGTAAATTTAATTAAATTAAAATCTATACTGCAGATTTTCAAGTCGTTTTTTTATCCTAGAATATATGCGTTTGCTCATGTGAAGCAAAACTTAAAAAAAAAAGTTGATATTAGCATAGGAAGAAATAACAAAAAGGCCTGGAATGACTAAGTAATTAACACAGGCCTTTTTATTAAAGTCAATTTGCCTTCAACATCATGACTTACGACGTGCCCTAGGCCTGCATTAATAACCCACTCGCACATGGCTTCCCTAGCTGTTTAATTATTTATAATCTTTATTGCTTGTTAAAACAAAGCAACCTTAATGAGATTAATAAAATTATTTTCTTACTTAACTTTTACTTATTATAAAGTAAGGAATAGAGTTTCCTCGCCTCTCCCTGACAAATGGGAGGAAGCAAAACCTTGAGCTCCCCTCCAGCCTCCCTGGATGCAGGACCTTGCAGCTTATAACCTTGCAGCTTAGCAGGGGTAGGAAATTCTGTCTTCCAAACTCTCTGCTGAATCAAACAAAATCAACCCGCACCTCCACAGCAAACGTACCTCTAATCAAAAGTGACTTTTATTTAGATTCCACCTCTATAACCCTTAAAATGTCATATTTCTGATGTGTTAGCAAGGGAACAGCTTCACATGCTATTATCTGGGATGTGTAATTTATTTCTCAGAATTTATAGAATAAACTGTTTATTTTGAAATATACTTCGATGCCTTTCTGCGATTTAAACACATTGTAAACAAGTGTTTTCAAAATTCAAGAAAATCATAGGATGTATTTGGAAAGATCCATTTATATTACTGAGTTGAAATGCAGAAATACCTGAATTAAAAGTACACAATAGAAATAATTTCTTAGTGCAATTTCAAGCATCAGGCTGTATTTTTTCTTCCATATCTTCCTAATGTGTTGAATTTGACTTTGGTATTTCTGTGAAGGACAGCGCTTCCTACAGAAAGCATCCACTAAGAGCTTTATTAATTGCAAGAAGACAGCATTTATTTAAAAAAAACAAAACCAAAACCACAACTACTTGAGCAATAAATATCTCTCGTAATATATGTACATCAGCTCGAGTGAATCTGGATAGTTAGAAACAGCTGCTCAGAATACTGATAGACTCAAAGAGTTTAGTATTCTCCAATCCTTTTGCTTTGAAATATTTGATTAACCTAGGAAGACAGAAATAAATTCAACCAGACAAAGCCTGCAGAATCTATTCAGTGTAAGGCGAGCATTTGTGCCATTAATAAGACTAATTGCTATCGATCAATTTGTTTCACTAGCAGCGGAGATGAAAAACCTGGAGCAAAGTAAGGGCTTGCCTTTCAGAGTAGCTCATCGGTACATGCTATAAATCACCTGGCAGCTTCAGCAGGACGAGCCACTTGAACAACAAAAAATATGCAAAAGAAATCTTGCAGCTATTTGGCCTAAAACATTCACGATTGGGAAAAGTGCCTTTGAATGCAAAACCAGAGTTTGAAAACTAATTTGAAAAGGCATTTTGATGTCATTGTTCCAGGCGAAGATTTTAGATCAACACAAGAAGGATGTTGAGGCTCTGGAGCGAGTCCAGAGAAGAGCAACGAAGCTGGGGAAGGGGCTGGAGAACAAGAGGAGCGGCTGAGAGAGCTGGGGGTGTTTATCGTGGAGAAGAGGAGGCTGAGGGGAGACTTCATTGCTCTCTACAACTACCTGAGGGGAGGTTGTGGAGAGGAGGGAGCTGGGCTCTTCTCCCAAGGGACAGGACGAGAGGGAATGGCCTCAAGATCTGCCAGAGGAGGTTCAGGCTGGACATTAGGAAAAAATTTTCCCAGAAAGGGTGATTGGGCATTGTCAGAAGCTGCCCAGGGAGCGGTTTGAGTCACCTCCCCTGGAGGGGTTTAAGGGATGTGTGGATGAGGTGCTGAGGGACATGGGTTAGTGATTGGTGGGAATGGCTGGACTCAATGATCTGGTGGGTCTCTTCCAACCTGATGATTCTATGATTCTATGATCCACCAGCTGTTTCTGAGGACTGGCAATCACAGCCCACACATGGATGGCAAAAGCCTCTTGAAGCACAGAGACCTGGCATCTCAAAAGGCTTCAGCCTGTCTTCCTACAGCACGCTCTGCCACAACGGATGGTCTGATTAAACCATCCCTTCCCCTGCTGCCACCCTGAGCAGGCTGCAACCCACCACACCTTCCGCGCCTCACAGAAACACACAGAATCACAGAGCAACCAGGTTGGAAGTGACCCACCGGATCATCAAGTCCAACCATAATAGGGCTCTGCTCCCTCCCTTCCTTTGCACTTGGTTGTCAGGGATACTGTGTTTAAATAAAACATCACCCTGCTTAATCTTTCCTGATTTCATTACAGCTGGCGCTGTAACAGCAGTATCCAGCATCAAACGAACTCACATACGCACGGGATAGATGCAGCACCTAAAACAGATTTATACCTTCCCCTGGTGTTATAACACTAACAAGTTTAGTACTCAAGAGTTGCAGGCTTCCTCGTGGCATCTTTATGAGGCCCAGCTGACTCTCCACCAAAATTTACACCTGCTCAAGCACGTTCCCTGAACCACAATCATAGACACAATAAACTTAAAGGCTCCTTTATATGACAGGAGACGCTTTTCAATGCTTCCTTTACACGGCACAAGGGGGAAAGCATCTCTTTTATTCGGCAAAACTCTGCAGAGCGTTCTGGTTGCTCCTCCTTGATACTCGCACGTATTCTGCAGCTTAGAAATCAGGAATATTAAGGAGAAGAAAAACAAGCTCAATATATTGACTTAATTATCTCTTGGCCAGAAGCAGAGCCATGTGTTTTGATCGCTTTGGCGGTGACCTGCCCTCCACCCACAGCCAGACACGGAGAGCTGGGGGCTTTGAAGTCTCAGCCTGATCAGCTCAGCAGCAGCAGCAGCGGGGAGGGTCTGCAAAAAGGCTTTGAAAACCAGCAAACCCACAAGACATCAATAAGACCTGGATTTCTTCTATTCATTCAAAACTCAGCAGTGGAGCTGATGTACCGCACTGTCAGCACTGACTGGTGTTCTATGGTAAAGTCCACATAGCTCCAACAAATTTATAAGCAAGGGTGAACCTAGCCTGCTGCAGACATTTCTACCTTGATCTTTAAAAGTACAGGTCTGCATGAGAGCAAATAACCTGAGAGATCTAAAGAACTTCATAAAACTTGACCTGCTAATATAGTTTCACCTGAGACAACTTCAAAACAGGAACGTATCACATTACTGCTAAAGTTGAAGTTGGGAGAAGGTTTTAGCTGTAAACAGAGCTGTTCAAACGATAAATATTTAAACACAGGCTTCACGTCAGAATCTATAAAATACAATATTCACCACTTGGTTGTAAGCCAATGGGAAATTTTAACAGGGGATAGACTACTTCTTTTCACAGTTATTTAAAGCAAATTAACAATGACAGTAATGTAATTTCCTTGGCATGACTCTTTTTCATTTCTTTTCAGCTGCCTCCTGCCAGAATCTTTAGAGAAGTTTAAACTGATTTCAAGAAACCCTTTGAAAAAAAAATGTACTTTGCTATTATATATCTTTCAGGTGTTCACAGACACACAGAAGAAAGAACATTTGCATTTCCACTTAAATGCTCTGTTTATACAGAGCTGTAGAGAGGAAATGACAACATATATTTTCCAGAGCCATAAATATTTACTTTCACTAAACTGAAAAGTTAAAGTTTTGGATTGTGACCTGTTTTGGGTAACTTATGGTTGGTCTCGATGATCCGGTGGGTCTCTTCCAACCTGGTTATTCTATGATTCCTATATAAAATTTCTGTAATGAGGTGGGTGGCTGAAGAACCAGTGTGACACAAAGGGTGCTACAAGTTCGCAACTAGTGACATTTGTAGTTTGAAGCAGACGATTTAAAGCAGTTTTAGGCAACTATGAATTACTTCCAGCTGCTGTATTATAATATTCACTGTGTTAAAAACCAGCCTTCACTCTAAACAGAAAAGGCTGAATGCAACAGAACCTTTCACAGCATCCCACTCATTTAGTGATTCTATTCTGTAAATAACCCCTTCTGAACATGCATTGCCTAAAATCATTGTTTAATATGTGCAAAGCTATAAAAAGCTCAAAACCTGAGAATTCTAATCCACTGAAGCCAACAAAATTACTTTCTTTAGATTCAGTCGGGTTGCGAGGGTCTCTCTCATCTCCTAAAGCCTGATAAAAATACCTCTGAATTCAATTCTTATCTTTGTCTTCCCTCTAGTAGTCCTTGGAAGATATACCTAGAGAATACTTGATTCAGAGCCATAAATCATGTATGTCATAGTTGGAGCTGGGCTGCGGTTTTCGGAGTCCACTGTACTTTAATCGAGATTTATGCTGTTAGGAAAAGACCTCAAAAGAATTCAGACTTCGAGTTCTCTCTCTCTTTTTTTCCAACTGCTGCTTTCTGCCACTGCAAATCCCAGTCAGCCACGAGTCCAGCCCCACAAAGCCACTTGCCTCCTTCGTTGAACCATCTTTCCCAGCATCACCCAAGATGTTTACTGCAAGGCAGTGGCAGTTCCAGAAGGGGAGGTTCTGGCAGACCCCACCTGTTATTTTCACCTGTTTCTGTCAAGACATTCCTGCTACAACCCTCTAATTCTTTGTCGAGCCTTATGGTCCCACAATGCCTGACTGCATCCTTAATTCCACAAACTCTGTTCATAGCATTCCTAATTAATACAGGTCACATCATGTGTGTTAGGCTAAGATGCAACAAAATTAAATCTCTTGACGGCAAGCTGACTTCTAGGGCTGTCTGCCAAGAAACCTAATTACTGCAACCAATCATTTGCAGGAATTACAGAAAACCAGCTTGCTGGTAGTAACTGTGCTGGTCCACCGGGGAGGTGGACAGAAATCAAAGGAAGAGAGCTTGGGTGAAGCCATTAAATAGACAGAATGAAAGCAATATGGATAGTTTTTGTAATTTTTCCTTAATCAATCAAATCTATTATTACATTCTCCGTGGGCTCCGCTGTTTTACGAGCATATCTTCATTTTTCATTCATTATACTTGACGCAGCAACAAGAAAGATGGAATTTTCTGATCTCTTACTTTTGAGAAGAGTTTTGGGAAATAAGTGTGGACATAGAGCAAACTATTGGTGTCAGTATTTACATGAAGGCAGCCTCAGAGTTGCACTGCAAAAAAATCAAAGGACTTGAGTGAAGCTACTTCTTAATTTCTTACACTATTATGTTGCCTAGTAGAGAAAGGTGCTCCAATTCCAGTAATTAAGTTGTTGGTTTTTTTGTTGTTGTTTTTNATTACTGGAATTGGAGCACCTAAGTTGTGGTTTTTTGTTGTTGTTTTTGTTTGCTTTTACATTTCTCCTCCAGTCAACAGCCACAATTGGTAACAAGCAGCCAATGTTGCTTTCCAGGAACCACATCCAGGGCGGGTTCCATTTCTCGAGAGTCCTGCGAGGGTCTGGATTAAACAGCCAGCAGCTTTCCCTTCGCAATATTTGTGTTCCAGTTAAAAGCGTGTAACTCAGAAACAAATCGGAGCAGGGATAGCAGTTCGCGGTATTTCTGGGTACATCAGCCTCAAGGTAAGATGCTCTCACAAGTATTTTTATCCCATATTTTCTTATCGAGCAACGGTACCATGGTGATACAAACATAGCTAGCAGAAAACTTCTCTCTCCTCTAAATTGTTGTATAAATAAATAATTTTCCATAAGCCCCCTCCTGAAATAACTCAATTAATATAGTAATTACCACAAAGTACATTGAGCATTCAATAATTAATAGCTCCAAATGCCCATATTTTCCTTTATGCAAATGAGCACCTATGTCAACAAAGTGTTAGCAGAGGGTGCTCTGTTAAAGAAAGACATTAGAGGAGTTTCAGCTTTGTTTTTCCCTTACTTCTCTCAGCGGTCTTCATTAATATAATAAAATTCTCATTATAAAATCATTAGTGTAAATGCAAATAAAGTTTTTTACATTGTTAATGTCCCCACCAGGTCCTTAATCACTTGAAAAGTCATGCTGCATTAAGTATAACATTGATTACACATGATAAAAGGGAATGACGTCGATGTTTGCATTACCTTATAGTGAACTATTAAGAGAACAGGATGATCTTTGTGTGCAAACCCATTTTTCATTGGCATCTCCAAAGACCTAACTGCAAAATTAGGCGAAACTCTAGACTTCAGTTATTTAAGGAGCCCTACACCTCCTGGACCTCTCTGCCACCCTTTGTATCATACACTGATTAAGCACTGGGAAATAATGAAACCTCCATGCAGGAATGTAGATTAAATAACGCAGCATAAAGCTACTGCAAGCATTTCCATCACAGTATTTTACTTGCAGCCACTCTACCTTTCCACATTTATCTAGAATTCATTGGTGTGATATTAACAGTGCTCACCATGAGGCATCAAGGCAGGACTGCACACATCAACCACCAGATAATGGGAAATGGGATCTACACAGCACAGACAAATACCTCTGATTTACGGCAGGAGAGAGACCGTGCTGCAGGTACATTTTCACCTTTAACTCCTATATATTGCTCCTGAGAAAGCACAGGAGCTAACACAGAGCTGTTGGGCTATACTACCTGTAGATTCACTGTATAAGTTGCAAATGGGTGAACATGAGATGATGATTAGAGTGCAGGAGAATGTCTTGATCATAAACACCTTTTTCCTACAATTCTACCCACCTTAAGCTATTTTTGTGCTCCCAGGAGAAACTCATTAGGACTATTCTAATTAATTAGTCCAAGATGGAAGGAGGCTGATTGCACTAATATCATGAACAGATCAGATAGAGATAAAAAGCACAAAGCCAGATACAACGGGAGAGATGAATCCGGATTTGAGTGGAGTAGCGTATTGTAATGGAAGAAGCTGGTTACTCCAGGTCTTACAGTGCTCTTGGAATAATGTTCTCTTTCATGATCCAAAAAAAATCACAGGAATAAAAAACAAATTGGGACACAGCGTTTGAGTAAACCAGCACCAAATAACAGAAACCAAGATTCCTGTCCTCCGATATTCACTGTCAAATCCAGTGGCTAAGTGCTTATCTCAGATTATCACGGGTCCAGTCATGGGATGGCTGGTACTTTGCAAGCAATCCAAGCGACAAGCGGGCCCAGCCCTACTGATGTTTGATGTGACCAAGATTTAGATGGTACTTGATGGCAGCTCAAGGTTAAACAAGAAAATCAATTCCCCTAGGAAACTGCTTGCAAATGGTTTTGTAAAAGGAAACGTTATTAAGGTTGCAGGTCAAGTATTTGAAGGCTTGGAAATGCTAAAATTAAGGTTGTCTGAACAACTTGACTTCAGCCTCCCAGAGACCTCCTCTCAACCATGCCCTGTATGCATGATGATACAGTCTTTAATTACAGGCAGCAACATCCAAATGAGTTTTGCCAAGAGACATGCTAGTCTTCTGAAGTGAGATCAAGGAAATGATCTCCTTTTCATTTCAGCGGATTGTGTGATGCAGTCATTGTTAGCATATTGTAGCTGCTATTTCCAAAGGGGCTTCCCAGATTTACAGCTTAGAGAAACACCGAGTACCTGAGGCATTCAAGTTAGTTAAGGAATGACAATCAACGCTCTCAACATCTGGTAAACGTAGAGTGGGGGGAAAAAAAAAGAAATAAAGGAAAAGATAAACCTATGTCTAAAATAAACAGTGAGATAAATTTCTCTTTTCTGTTTCAGTTTCCTATCTGAGACTTTTCTTTGCCTTCTGCTCAGATCAGTAACCTCCAAAAGATTTGGCAAGACAGCAAGCAGTTCAGCGGGTGCACACAGCTACACACCTACCTCGTGTACAAAATACCATATTAGAGGTTAACGGGCTTGCTCTGGAGATCAGAGGGAAGGCTCAGGAAACAGAGATTCTTCTGCATCTTACTGGACTCCATGCTTGCTCCGCCTAGGCTATTTCGGGTTTATCTGCATCATGCAAAACAGCACTTAGGAGACATGTGAGCTGGCTGGAAATGAGCTAGCACCAGAAGGGAAGGTAATATAGCAACATCAGCTTTACCCAAGCTCATTAGTTTGGGTGTATTGCCATGTTAATGGAGCTATGCTGCATCTGGGACTTTGGAAATGAGGAAGGTAGTTCATTCAGAGCCAGCTCAGGTATCTTTACACCACAGTAGATCATGTAGTTAAACATATGTTAAAAGTGCAGCTACATTCCTCTCAGCATAAGCCAGTTCAGTTCTGAAGCTGCTGTTTTCCTCTTTCCCTCCTCTGTCCTTGTGCTCCTCACCCTTTCTCCTATCTCAGCACCAGCCAGTTTGGTTTTGGGGGAACCAAACCAACCCCAACCCCTCCCCCCCTGCCCCAAATCCCCCCAGCCAAAGAAAAGGAAGAAACACAAAGCAAAGGAGGAAAATAATTCCATGGTTTAAACAGCCCTCTGGTACCTCCACCTTGAGCCGCCAAGGGGAGTGTTTGGTGCGTCATCTGTTCAATCCACTGCACACACACCTTTAGGGAAGAACTCAACCTGTTACTGTGGGGGTGGCACGGGAAGCTCAAATATAGAAGTGAGAGATGATTAAGCAGAGACATTAAATTAAGCAGAGACATTGCTTACTGGGCAGGGAGATTGCAGGAGGGTTACCTGTATGTCCCTGAGAACGACTGTGCCACTTACTTGTTGAAAGATTAATTCTTAAACGTCATTCCCAAGTGGCATTTCCTAGGGCCATGGTTAATGTTTATGCATTTTTTTCTTCCTTTCCGATAAGGAGCGACACAGCTTCAACCTGGGGTTGAATTTCAGAGTGAACTTAGGCTCAAAAATTCTGAGAACAACCAAGGTACCTGGAAAAA
>WAAB01017694.1:393511-404820 GCA_013389865.1 Piaya cayana
AGATCATCACTCTCTGCAGACTGATTGGAGGCTTCACATGGACCACGAAACAGCCTCGACACAATCTGAGACTTTGGTTGCTCCCAGAGGAGATGTCTGCACCAGCAGTGCACACATGAAGGGTTCCACAACCCACCTGCAATCCTCGGCAGAGGCTCCGTGCTCTTCCACACTGCTAAGTATCATTAGAATTTAGCAGAGGGTTTATAATTGATTTAATTGCTGCTGCTTTTCTCTTCAGGAAAACATCTGAAGTCAGATCATTAACCCCTCAGCTTTCTTCCATGCCTGGAATTATTCATTTTGCTCTTTATACACTGCGATCTGAGGTTCCTCTGCTCAATGCACTGAGTGCACACGTGCAGTGGTCGGGGCTGTGTTCAGCAGTGACAGTACTTAAAGTTCTTGAACTGGCTCTTAAAAGACAAAAAAAACCCCTCAAAACCCAACAGAAATCCCCACCACCTCCGCAGAAGCCCTGTCCTCAGCAGCTGCTGTCGCCCCATTTGGAGTACCCAGTTGAACTAACCTCTTCGACACTCTTTTCTGCTTCAGAAACTCCTGCTTTCGGCTCTATCTTGCCTGGGTCTCTCCTCCAAACTTGTTACAGAGGCCAGACTCACATTTCTTGCCTAATCCTACTTCGCTGCCCAGATATTCTTGCAGAAATACCAGCACTCACAGGAAATAATAAGTTAGACAACACAAGAGGGGTAACCCTTGAGCTGAAACTTAATTCCCCCCCTCACTACTTAAGCAAAGATTGAATCTTAGAAAATTTCACTAAAAATGGAAAACGAATGGGTGAAAACATAACCGAAGGGAATTCATTTGAGACTTTGGATGAATATTCATGGAAAATATTTTTGCATTGTTTGCCTAGCTCTAATTGTGTTCATTAAAGAAAAACTTCATTAGCCAAGGCAAGAGCATATTGTTGTGCACAGCAGTGAACAAAATACAATCCTAGAAATAGCACTCACTGTTTTTTCGAGCAGTGTGCGTAGGTTTGTCAGTTACTGGTAACAAAGGAAACATTTCAGAGTTATAATGAGCTGAAATGTTCACATTAACAATTCAGATTTATAAAAGGGATAGGCACAGTTTGAGCTTTCTGCAAAACAAACAGCAACACCAAAAATATTGGCTTTGAATACTAAGGGAAAGGGTTAGATTCTTCGAGGAGCCTAATAGATAAATAATAGAACTACTGCCACGCATTAGGGTATACGCGCATCATTGCCCGATGATGGATGACTCCTCACTGTTTGTGAATATGTTTCCATCTAATTGATGATGCACAGGGAAGACAGAATCTCCTGTCCTAGTGCCAGCTAACAGAAGAGGGCTCTGTTCTTCAGCAAAAACATCCTTAGGTCCGCAACCAGCTAGCACCCATTCTCAACCTTGCTTCATGTTATTCTGCTTGAAACTGGGTATTTACCCAGGTATTGGGTAAAAATCATAGAATCATAGAATAACCAGGTTGGAAGAGACCCACCAGATCATTGAGTCCAACTGTTCCTATCAAACACTGGAGAACAAGTCTTATGAGGAGCGGCTGAGAGAGCTGGGGGTGTTTAGCCTGAAGAAGAGGAGGCTGAGGGGAGACCTCATTGCTCTCTGCAACTACCTGAAAGGAGGTTAAGAGAAGAGGGAGTTGGGCTCTTGTCCCAAGGGACAAGGGATAGGATGAGAGGGAATGGCCTCAAGATCTGCCAGGGGAGGTTCAGGCTCAACATGAGGAAAAAATTCTTCCCAGAAAGGGTTGTTAGGCACTGGAATGGGCTGCCCAGGGAGGGGGTTGAGTCGCCTTCCCTGGAGGTGTTTAAGGTGCAGGTGAATGATGTGTTAAGGGACATGGTTTAGAGATTGATAGGAATGGTTAGACTTGATGATCGGGTGGGTCCTCTTCCAACCTGGTGATTCTATGATTCTAAACCATTTCCTCTCAGAAACCCTCTACCTTTCTCAGCTATTGGCAGCATATTTGCATCCCACCTCCGAGTCAGATTTGGAGCACGCAGCTCATCAGTTCCACCTCAACATGACAATTTCCTCCCACATGCTGAAGATCATCCCAAGGGGCAACCTCCCTCCATCCTGCCGAGAGGAATCAGATGTCAAACAGCCTGGAATGAAGCCTTACATTAAGCATTGCACTGCTGGGCATTGCAATAATCAGATTCAATTGCAGATTGAGCATTTCAGGGAAGCTCAAGGGATATCGCAGGCCCTTCATCAATAAAGAAATAGCTGATAACGCTTCCCTTCTTCACAGGCTTGCAAAGATGAAACACAACAGGAGCCACTTCTACAGTGCCAGGGACCACACAAGTACCATGGTGGCAGATCATCTTTGATAAACATTTAATGTGATGTCTGGAAACTCACCCAGGGGTTTTATGTAAAGCGCAGGAAGTTTTGACTGAAAGCGTCTGCCTCAGAAACGCCCTCAGCCTCCCTATCAAAGGTTTAAAGTGATGAGCAGCTCGCTGTGTCCTGCACACATTAGAGAGAAGGGTAAGAGTTGTGAATTGAAAGCTGCAAGTCACTTACACAAAACAGTCTTGGCATTTCCTTCGCTTTACCAACAGAATCTCAGGGAGAACCATCCACTGTCATTAGGAGGTTTCAAATAAACTGAATAAACACACTGCACTGTTCCCTTCACTTGTGTTTCCCCCGTGTTTACATTCTGTTTTATATTAACATTCAGCTCACTGCAGAAAAGGACATTCAAATAGCAGATTAACACTTTTTGGAGTGGACATTTGCTCACTGTCTGTGTGTATCAGTTATGTTAATGCGCATTTTTGTGCTTTTATACCGTCCCTGTTGCATTTTTGTACTTTCTGAAGAATGATTCTATGTTTTTTCCCCCTAAACAGCTTATTATTTAGGATAAGCACTACCTTTCCCTCCCTTCTTTCTCAATTTTCCCTGCTGAGATTCTAGATTTCCCTCTTCATTGTACGCTTGCCATTTTCTTCAGGATCTGGACTCATTGCTTGTACTTTCTCACAATATTTCAGCTTCTGCAGGTTATACAGTCATCCAATATTCCTAATACCATTTTTGTTTCTCCTCTTTACAATCCCCATTGCAAACCTAGCACCTACACAGCCTCTCATCGATAAGGAGATCACACAAGTGTTTGAAAGATTCCCCCCTAGTTATTTATTTATATTTGGAATGGCCATGCAATGTCTGTCTTCAGATTTCCTTCAAAGTAACTCTATGGCCACTCACTTAATTACTCTAATTATTCTTTCTCACATGCTGATTCCTCAAGATAGAGACTTTAGTGTATTTCTAGGACATCAGGATGCAGCATGCACCGTTCTGACCACATCAGACCCTCCGAGCAGCTCCTCTGAGCAAGCCAACATGCTGGCTGCGGTCCCTCTACATGTATCCAAGTCCATAAAGGTTCAACGGTTTTTAATAATACTCTGCTTTAGGAAATCTCATAGATGAGAGCTTTCTTTTTCCTTTTTTTTTTTTTAAACTGTTAAAGAGTGACTCTGTGTTACTGACAAATGGCAAAGTTCCCATTTCAATTTATTTTGATGTGTCTGTTAAGTCATGACAGGTATCTGTCCGTGCCAACCAGCTCTAGTAGGAAAATAAGGAGGCCCAGGAGACTAACATGATTTCAAGTAGTAAATAGTATCAGTGGAATCTGAAAGAAAAAGATAAGCCTATATTTTCTGTTAGAGAATAACCAGATGGATGAAAGAATCTGTCAGATACAACAAAACCAAATTAGAGCTTGCTTGATTGTTAAGTCGATCAGCTTCTTTCCTAATAATGAGCAAAAAAGTGTGGTAGATAGACAGGAATTTGTGAATATGATATGTTGGTTACCAGAAATCAGCTCCACTTGCTTTTACCTGTCATCAAAACTAAGGAGATCCTGACCTGTACCATCACGCTACCAGTCAGCTCCGTTATTCCCTGCGTCTCTGCCATTGCTGAGCGATATCAGAAAGTCAGAGAAAGCTGAAGGAAAACTCTTGAAAGCTCATGACAATCTGGGGAGTTTACCAAACCCTGGGATGCTTCTGGGCACTCTCATAATGGCTAAATCTCAGCTTTCTTGTCTCCACCACATGCAAGGAAATAAATGGGAACGTCTGTAAAATAAGCATACGAGAGGGACCTGGCCCTCCGATGTTTGTTCTGGGATGTTCTACTCATGTGGGAATTAGTGATTTGTGGGGGGTTAATGCATGTGGCTCCCATTAATCACAGTGGGTGCTGCCCCGTAAATGGAAAGAGCAAATAAACATACTGATAACATTCACTCAGCCTCTGGGGAGCAGAGTGGTATTTCAGCACTCCGACATAATGAAGAGAGCAGTACCCGAGCCGCAGAGCCGAGTACATAAATATACTTATTGCAGATAAGGAGTCTCTGATTATTTTTGCTAGGGCTATATGTAACACCATTTTAAGTTGGATTAGATGTCTCTTCCTGACAGAAATATCACCAGACAAAAATCAATAAAGCTGTTAGAGAACCTGGCAGATTTATCACCTACGTATTATAGCTGATATTTTCACATGTTCCCCTCTAAAGTGCAAGTTTTTGTCTATTGGCATTTTCCAAATGTGAGAAGTTAAAAAGATTCAAAAGTCAGCATTTCGGGAAAAGGGAGGCTGAATAGTTAAATCAAATTAGACTCGCATTACCTGACATAACAAGAACACATTCCAGCAATTACTTTTTGACATACTAATCTACCAAGTGAACATTCAATTTCAATGGTTTTGTTGGCTGTTTCAGTTACCTGTATGTGTTGAAAAAATAATCAGCTAGGGTCGTATGGGTTTCTGGATGGATAGTGGGGATTGACACTTCTACGCAACTTTTAAAACCGGATCAGGGTAAAACACAATCGAATATAACCGTACATGCAGGTCCTCCGAGTCCCTGACTGTTGTCTTCATCTACAGGAATATTTTTTTCCCCAAACAACTTGTTTTCAGTTGAGCTTGTAGCAACCCGTTCAGTCTCAGCACTGTCCATCTTTCCTGCATTTTCAGCCCTGTGTTATATACAGTACATTGATTTTTGAATGCCTGCTCCAAGAGCTTTCTTTGTTTAAGGAATACCATTAAGCTCAGTACGCAGGATGAAGGTGTCGTAAGGATTAGCCCGACCATGAAAAAGAAAAATAGAATAAAAGTAATAAAGCATATAGGGAAATAAATAACGAGAGGGGGAATATCAGGCTAAAATGAAGTTAAAATATACAGTCTTCTAATCTGCAGAATTTAATTTAATTTATACTCCTAATGATCACACACTCCTTCCTTATTGCATTTCCTCTATTTAACCAATATTGATGTTGTCCCAAATGTAATTGCCCTATATTGGCACTGACGAGATGAAGCTCAGCTTCAGTGGTTTTCCAAAAACCAACTTCCTATTATCATCTTTCTCATTTCGGTAATAGAGTCCTCCCCATAACGCAATATGGATGGCTCCTCATTTGTATGCAGAGCTTCTGTATTGCAGCAGCAGTCCAGGATCACATCCAAATGTCTTATGGGCTTTTTATAGCTACAGTACATTTGATTTACAGCTACTCCAGCAAACTGTCGTACTCATTACCATTGTAAGTCGAGGCACTTCTATCCTTTTTGCTTTCCGCGTCCCTTGTATTATTGCAACTTTAAAAGGCTCTAGTGGTTCATCATTGACAAAAAGAATCAGACCCATCTCCTATTTTTCATCTTATAATTATCTCATTTTGAGGAGAGACAGTATTTCCCAGCCACAATGGGGCCAAAGTACTATTTTTAGTATTGATACAAAAATTTATGCAGAAGGTCCCTTGAATGATTGAGTAACCACTCCTTAAACACTTAATACTCTGGCACTTTGGTATTCCAAAGTAAATTCCAGAAACTTGAACTACACTTTAATTGCACTGATGTTGATCTTAGATTTATAGGAACGTCTGTATCCACAAGAGAAATTATTTTGTTAATTAGGAGACAGGCACGCTTTTGTTTCGTTAACTGACAGGGTCAAGGATTAGAAAGTAACATATCCTGACACAAAGAGATCTGAATAATTAAAAAATGAAGCAAACCTATGAAACACCTTTGCACACCTGTACTGACTCAGTTTTTAATTAGCACACATTAACTTAATTCTTACATCAAGGAACTGCATCTACTTTAGCTTCTAATTACGCTTGTCAAGAAGCCAAGAAAGGAAACTGTAGAACAGAGAGCCCAATGGTATCATTAGTCCATTTATTTGGATGCAAAGAGGCTTGTGCCACTAGAAGTTGGAGGCAGGAAAACCGAAGAGATGGTTAAAATAAGAAGTTTACAGAAAAAAGCCCTTTTTTTCCTGCTCTGTCATGACTGAGTCTTCAAGAGAGGCACAGATCTAGCCAATAGTCAACAAGACTGTGAGATGCAAGTCGCTAGAAACGGAACACTTGCAGGATTTTAAAATGATTTTTGGAGGATCATCTTCGCTCCATTGTGATTACAAGACAATGGCCCCAAATTAAGGCCTGATGTATGCGAAGGGGGGTTGCCGTGTATCCTGCCTTTCTACCTTCGGTGTAAGGAATTCTATTCTTGCACACAAACTGATTACACATTCGAAGTTGCTACAATGGTTAGCAGCTAACCAATCCCCCTTTGCAGATTCTCATTTGACTTCAATTCATCAGCAGAATCCAGGGCTTGGAACAAGCCACACACTCCAAAGTTATTTTCAGAGCCCTCGTAATTTCACCTCAGATTTTGAACAAAAATTGCCTCCATTTTTTATAGATACCCCCCCCATCTTTGAAATCACTGGTACCCTTGAAGAAATCTTTACTTTAAAAAAAAGATTATTATAACAAGGTCTACACCTCTGTCTTTAAGAATAATTAGGACCTGTAGGGATTTTTAAATTATATTCAGACGCATATTTGTCATAGCCAAGTTAATTAGCACTCTTCACTAAGGACAAAATAATTAAACTTATCATGTTTAATGAAATTTCTATGATAGTTGATGTCTCCAAGTAAGAAATCTAAAATATATTAGTTGGACTGATTTGCTGCTAGTTAGATTTTTACTAATTAAATGTCCTTTCTCAATTTATGTTGAGCTCCTTTTCTTTCCATTTCTACTGCTATAAAATAAAGGCAGAGAAGCTCCCAGCCACTTCTTATACTGTTTGCAAGAGGACTTGAAAATTCATACTTAAGCATAACTTTTACCCAAACATTTATTTTTACAAGCCTATTTCTTGAATTTTGATTATTCTGACGTGTTCAAAAGCTTCTCCAGGCTGCACCAAGACCCTGGGCATGGGAATTTCTCCCTCTCCTTCCACACTGGTTCTATTGCTTCACCTCTTTGCAGTGGAAGCTTCCCAGCTGTTGGATGCTGCCGTGTGTATCTTTGCTGGAGCCCCAGTGCAAGAGGGGATAACGTGATTACCAAGACAAATTGCCTCTGTCCCATCTGGAATTTATTTAAATTAGGTATCGGTGTTAAAAACAGAGTCAAAGTCAACACCGGTCTGATTTCTATCGACTCTGCAAGACAGAATCATAGAATAACCAGGTTGGAAGAGACCCACTGGATCATCGAGTCCAACCAACTTGATGAAACAGGAAAAAAAACCCCAACAAAAAACAATTAAAACATCTCAGGTGATGTCCCTGCACGGACAAATTGCTACAGGTTACGCACGTGCATTTTCAAATGAACTCAAACCATCAGCAACTGCAGGTGCTAAGCTGTCCTCCACCTCCTTGGTGCTTCTTAAGGATGGAAAATAAACGACATCCAAATTGGAGAATGTGTAAAAATGAAGCCGAGGGTAAAGGATTACACCTTCCCCTCTGTCTTCCCTTGTCTAGAGCCAGAATTAAAAACTAATTCTTGGTCATCAGCTGACACCTCCTCTCCACAGCGTTTCTCCACCATATGGTGCAGCTCTCCCTCAGCACAGCAGAGGCCAGGGAGACCGAGGCCGCCAGAAGCATGGGATGGATCCAAGGTCATTTGAGATGTTTGCTTTCCCTGTTCAGACAGCCTGCCTGGCCTCCTATGAATGAGCTCTGGACTCTGATCAAGTTTTCTACTAATTGGGAGGTACAATTAGACCGGAACTTTCTTCTTCCTTAGCCACAAAAGGGAGTGATGTGGCAACTGGTTATAACGCAACTCTGCTTTATTGGAAAATTATCACTTTAGAAAACACTGACTGGTGCAAAAAATGAAATTCGATACTAATGCAAGACAAGTGCTTTGGGCAATCTTACTGATCTCTTGATTATCTTTTTGGAATATACAGATCTTCTGGGTTGTCACACAACATTCATGAATCTGTTGGCTTTTAAAATCATGTTTATATCTATTGGTACAAAATACATAGAAAACACAATTTTTTGCCAAATAATTAATCTTATTTCCATAAAATTTCAAGTTTTTTCTATGTCACCTTTGACACATCCTACCACACTCAACACTGAGTTTCTCCCCTTTATTCAACCTCCAGAGGACCCCAGATGTCCATAAAGGCTCATCGCAGCCCAAGCCGTTTTCTGAAGGCTGCAAGCAGGATTTGCAGCAGGGTATGAGAAGCAAGCTCAGATAAAACCATGTTCCTTCCCTTTCTAGCAAGGATAAATGAGAGTGAGAGAGAGAAGTCGAGGACCTGACTGCCACAGAAACAGAGCAGTGGGAGCTCAAACTGATTACGCTCACCCTCAGCACAGGGATCAATGGCACATGGGCTCCTCTCACCCTCTGCAGGGGCTCAGCTGGTAAAGAGATCACTGTATGTGCACATATTAGCTGACGGGGACACTTCCATCTCCCCTTTATTTATTGCCTTATGTCTTTGACCCTCCCATTAGGCTGATCATTGCCTGCTCCCTCATTACGCTGCTGTCACACAGTTTTTCTTCGATTTATTCTCTCACATACATATAAACCCAACAACCCAGCAGGCTTGCAGTATTTCAGTGAAGTGCAAACCAGAGGGAGACGTTAATGCACGGAGATCACATATGCCGGTATTTAGCTTGAGGACTCATGAGTTTCACTGAAGCATTATATAAAATGAATAAATGTTGTTACGTAGGTGACGAGAAAGGAAAAGGCTAATCAAGCTAGCACTTCTGAAAGCTTACAGGGCTCTGACTGCTGCTACACCTGAAAACTTCTTCCTTTTCATTAGTTTTTCTCTATTGACAGAGCATTTCCACTGTGTATTAGAATCACTCTCCGAGCACAGGCTTGGAAAAGACTAGAAGCTTCTCGCCTCCACCCACACTTAGAACTGGAGGCAAAGGAAACCTGCTTTGGGAGTCGACTATTTCATTCACAGCAGAACCAGTTATGTTGGGAAGCGTTACCAAGTAAGTGACATATTAATTACTGAGATAATAACAACATGACCAAGGTCACAATGTCCCTTGACAACACAGCACATACCTCCACGCTAGCAGGATCCATCTCTGCCAGGGAGACAAGAGTATCATAGTCGAGCTCTGTCAAAAAGGGATTGAAACAGTGGCTGCAGCTCTGAAAAATTTTTCTTTCTCCCTGTTAAGCACAGAGCTGCACTGAGCCTCATCGCTCAAAGTGCAAGAAATATTACTGGGCTACTGAGAGCCTGGGTGGAAGAGGGACAGTCACACTGCTTAGTTTTAGTTATCACCTTCAGCTGCTTCAGTTAGCACCTCTGCCTCCCAGGCACTCACCAGAGCTGCTGGAGGGGCCACCTGTCTGCTTTGATTGCAATACATAAAGCTAAAGAGCACAAACAACCCCTCTCCAGGTGCAGTTCATGAAGAGGGAAACATTAGGTGGAGATTTATAAGACAAACACAATTTTGGCAAAGCAGGACAACGCAATTACTGTTTTTATTTCCCTGTGTTGCTGCAGCATGACCAAAAATCCCTTTAGTTAGAATCCGAATGTCCATGTGCCACAAAAAGAGACAACTCTTACACAGGAAAACATCCCCAACTGACCAACAACAAACTCCATCATTGGTTATGAAATTCAACATTGATAAATCTGAAGGTGACACACAATCTCCCCAGGAGAATGGTCTTGGGAGAGCCAAATCACAAAACCAGGAACTTTTAGGCAAGCGTAACAAGCTGAAGAAGGAACCTCACACCCAAAGGAGGATAATATGATGGTCTCTCTCTCTAGAGACACTCTGGTAAGCTTTAGTCCCCATAATAATGAGAAAAATCACAGAATCATAGAATAACTAGGTTGGAAGAGACCCACCAGATCACCGAGTCCAACCACTCCTATCAAACACTAAACCACGTCCCTATGCACACAAACCCTCAAAATTTCACAGCAGAAATGGGCATCGCCAGACACAAGGAGCAACAGCACCAGCCAAACCTGAGGAAAACTTCCCTGGCAAGACAGTCTTACAAAACTAAACTAAAAACACAACATGGAAAAAGAACCACATACCTTTGAGAAGCATCTGTCTGATTAAGACACATCGATTTCAGGATTCACCTTTGGCCTCCAGGTCTAGCTTAGAACCATGGAGAGAGTTTTATTCACCCAGGCTTTGCTGCCCACGCAGCCGATGCTCTGCCTTCACTTCTATTCAGAATTCAAAGGTTGCTCCCTTCACCTCTTCTCCTTCAGGTCTTGTACCCACCTCCTTATTGCTGCAATCTCCTCCCACTGGGCAGTGCCTGGGCTGGGGGCAGTTTGTGTCACCCGTGTGGCACAGCTGTTTCTTCCTAAAGAGACCGTCCGCCTTTCCACAGCACCCTGGGTGGGCAGCACAAGCTCAACTCCTTTCACCTGTGGCTAATTTTCATGCTATTTGGAAGTCAAGAGCTGAGCAAACACATTTGGGCTTTTGACTCCATTTGCATCTTGAAATAAAATGGATGCTAAGGGTCAGTCTCTTGAGAGACTAACTTTACCTGTCGCTATGGTATTTGTGGTATCTTTTACCTCATGTCTCTGCTAATCGTGGAGGCAAAGAGGCTGGAAGACCATTCTTTAGTGTCTCCAGTGCCAGCCCTGCATGGGACCTGGTTCACAATGACACCTACCAGGCTTCAGCCGCCCCATTAACCAGCAGTGGAGTTTGTTCTAATCTTCCTCTGCTCACAAACACCATGGGTAGCCCTGGGGCACACCAACCTACAGGGGCTGAGGGGAGCTGAGCTCTGCTAAATCCACAGCAATCTCACCTCAGGCATCTAAAAACTTTCAGAAGTTGCTCCAAGTGACCCCAGAAGCAGGAGTGAACCTTGAAAGGGTCATTGGGCACTGT
>WAAB01017695.1:0-46084 GCA_013389865.1 Piaya cayana
CTGTAGTATTGCTTGGGGTTGTTGTGACCCAGATACAGTACTGGACACTTTGCCTCATTGTACCTCATGCAGTTGGCCTCAGCTCTGGAAAGTCTTCCATCCCTCAAGCAAATCAACATTACCACCCAACCTGGTGCCACCTACAACGTTACTAAGGGTGCACTTGATCCCCTCATCCAGATCATTGATAAAGGTATTAAACAGAACCAACCCCAACACTGAGCTCTGGGGAACACCGCTTGTGACCAGCTGCCAGCTGAATGTAACTGTATTAACCACAACTTTCTGGGCTCAGCTATCCAACCAGTCTTTTGCCCAGCGAAGAGTATGCCCATCCAAGCAATAAGCAGCCAGTTTCTCCAGGAGAATGCTGTGGGAAATGGTGTCAAAAGCTTACTAAAGTCTAGATTGACAACATCCACATGCTTTCCCTTATCTACTAAGCAGGTCATCTGGTCATAGAAGATGAGGTTAGCCAAGCTTGGTATGGGTGTCTTTTACTGTACAGCACAATAAGTAAACTGTGGCTTCCAAGTAGGCATCAAATATTAACCTAGAATCCTGCTGTGCCCTTGTGAGTACCTGGTGAGGAGTGGTTTTCATGTGTTTGATAAAACAACCATCTTTCTAGAATTAAGAAATTCTTTTGGAAGCGAGGAAGAAAGTTTTTCTTCTGCATATTTTTATTTAATTTTCCCGAGTGTGTACTCATGTGAAAGATACAGCCTCTCATCTCTCTCTTTGTAAAGTGAATATATTAACAGATTGGAGATTTAGAACACGTAGTGCAGACAAATGAAACTATCCTTCTATTGATTTACTACATGTACACTTTGATACATGATTCCGTAGCCTTTTCTTTTCCTCTCAGTCTAAGCAGGGCTCAAAAAGTCTTGCAGATAGGGCACATGCCATTTCAATTGAAGGAATTTCCTTTCCCTTCCCCTCGACTCATCCTGAAGTCTTTTTAATCCTCCCAACTGTATCCTACTCCAGAACCTCATTCACAGAAACAAAAGCAAGTCTCCAAAATTCTTCCTCTTTTTCTTTGGCTCCCCTTTGTCATGCTGACTGACCCTGGGCCCTCACTTTCTCCAAAACTGTCTTAGCCTGCTTCTGGGGAAAAATGTGAAAGCTCTAGGGTAAGCTGTGTGTTTCATGCAGTGACAGGATGTGATTTGGGAGTTAGATGACTGAAATTAGATGGAGGCAAGGGAATAATAGTTGTACAGTAGGGCTGGTCCCAGGCAGTCATAACTTCTATCCCCACTACTTACCTCACCAATGAGAGCAGTAACATTGAGCCCCAACCTCTCTTATCTCTGTATGAGATTTTCTTTAAGGGTCTTGTGTGTTAGTATGTCCTATTAACATTTGCAAAATTTTACCTAATGCTACACTTAGCTTACAAGAGAGTCATAGTTTACTACAGAACTATTATTTTGAGAGTTTTTGGGTTTTAAATTTAAAATTACCTACTCATGTACGTAACAGTCTGAGTAATGATACTTTATAGATATAACAATTTGGGTAATCTTGTTAATAAGCATGATGGGCTGCTTCAGTAGAAATCAACACATCAGGAAAAGTTTCAAAGGAGTCATTAATGCCTTAATGCGTTAATGATTCTTGTATAACGGTACCTCTTCATAGTCACTAACAGGGATCATAATGGTTTTAGTGAAAAAATGGATGAAGCTCTGCTTCCATTTTATCCTAAAGTCACACCTCTTCTATATATAAAATTGCACAGTAAGACTGAAAAGTGATGTGAAACCTAGAGTCACAGGTAAGATGTAACATAAAGCTTTCAAAATTCTGCTGCCTAATACTAACTGAACTATGGAAATCTTGTGGAGTTAGTTTAATTTTATTCTTATTTATGTTGTAGGATTTCTAATGCAACGGTGGAGAGAAATAAAAGCAGGATAATTTTGTTACCTTATTTCCTAAGACAAATGAGAAACAAATGGAGAAAATTGAATTGATGGCATTAAGCTTCTTATCTTGCATTTAAAATAGCAAAATATATAAAATACTAAAAATGTAGGGTGTTCTTAATCAATATTTCTAAAGGAGGTATTAGCACATTTCCCTGTTTTGTACACAGGATACCAGAGATTATTATATTGCAGGCTGATAATCCATCCACTCTGAGATCAGCTCTGGTATCTGTTGCATGTAGACCCGATCTAATATTTAAGTGTGAAAAATGGAATTATTTGAATCAGAGAAAATGCATGACTTTCCCAACCAGATTATGGCTAGAACTTTTGCTTTCATGAAAGAAATGTGAAATGAAGTCCTTTGTCAAAAAAGGAGGGAGAGAAGTGATGTTTTAAGTCTACTTTCCGTTAGTCGTTAGTATGTTTACCTATTAGAACTCCTTGATGTTCCCACAAATCTTTCATTCTTGCTATGTATGCCTGTTTCAAATGCAATATCACTAAAAGATCTAAAAGTGGAGGCATGTGGTAAAATGGAGAGCAACAAATTACCAGAGGAGTTACACTGTGTGTGACGTTGACAAACTGCTCAGTCTGGTGCATAATTTCTGGCTTAAACTGACTCCAGTACCAGAGGGATGGGAGAGAAAGTAAAAATGTTCTTCAACAACATTTCAGAAGTTGCATACTAATAAGTCTGATGTATAGAACAAAAAATGTGGAAGTGATTAGACTAGTAGAAATGTGTTGGAAGGGGGAGAAGAAATGTTACTTTTATAGAGAAAAATTGTGCACTGATGTATCAACTGGTTTAGAATTTAGAGTAGGCTTTTGGGTAAGATTTATATAACTGATTAAAGTATGGTAAAGATTTGGAAAAATTTTAGATAATTTTTCTCACCAGATACTTTTAATGGGATAACAGGAAAGATGCTCTTCTAGTTGTAAGAAGCTAAGTATAAAAACCAAAGGGATAAGAATTAATGGAAAGGGATTTATGCTTGGGAGAGAAGATGAATGGTAAAATAACAAATTCATGGAAGTTCCCCAAGCTAATCAGCTTATTTGAATCTAAAACTTGGTAGAGTTACTGGCAGATTATTCCAAATCTTAATGGCTAACCAGTTTGGAAAGGAAAAAACAGTTAATAAATGTAGATTATTCAAGTGGAGAATGTATTTATGCAGAATTTGTCACTCAGTTCTGGGAACATGAATGCCCTTGGGAACCTTGATGGAAAAGAAGCAGATAATAAAATATCCCTATTGCCTCTCAGAAATTCTTTATCTACTTGCTTCAAAAAGGATGTTATAAATCAGAAAGGGTAAGCAAAAGGGCACATCATATTATTTTTTTTGGGGGGGGGTGCGCACGTGCATTTTTTTGGGTTTTTTTTGAATGAGATTTCTTCTGTGAGAGCAGAAATTAAGAAGTTTAGACAACTGCTTGGAAAACGAATGTCAAGATAGTGGACTTTCAAATATAAATTGAAACAAGGAAAGCAAATAGGGAAAAATAGTTCAATTTTCCTTGCAACAGACAAAACAGCAAATAGGGAAAAATTGTTCAATTTTCCTCACAACAGACAAAACAGGGAATACTTAATGAAAGTATTAAGTGCCACACATAAATAACTTTCCACACAAAGCACAATGAAATAGCTGAGTTCACTTTTGTGAACCATTTATTAATAGCTTCAGGAGCCATTAAACAGGTTCAAGTAAGAAAAATGGATTAAATAGTATTCAAAATAGTGTTTTGATAAAGCCTCTTTCTACCCTTAAGCCACAAATAACTGATCATGTAAGGGTGCACAGGGAAAAGTAAAGCTGTTTATTTGCCTTGGTTTTCTTTGAAATCTTGCATGAAAATCTTTAATCAAGTACATCAGTTAATATCTTCATCATAGATGCACTTGTTTTTGGTTTTTTTTTCTGTCTTGCACATGAGCTTTTGTTTGTGCTCTCTCTGTATACTTATTGATTCATTCAGGTTCAGGAAAGGACTCCCCATTGGAAAGTCTCAAGCAATATGTGAATAACTTATAGTCTCTTGATTCCCTCCATGTCCTGTATTTGGGAGTCTGCTCTTAACTGGTGATAATAGCCCCCAGATCATTACTGTAGCTAAACCTGCAGAAGGCTAGATGCTGAGTTTAATGTGATCTGACCAGCACCTCTGCAGATTAATGTCCATATTCCTCAAGTCCCCAGAAGCCTGTCAAGTCAAGTAGCTGGCAGTCATGGGGCCTTTAAAAATTATATTTTACATTTTTGCTGATGCTGAACTAAACTAGTGCTTTCTGCTGTATTGGTGGTGATATACAAGAATTACTGTATATCCTGTAAGCTCTTGACACTCCCTGCCCAGAGGTACTTCATGGCTTTACATCCTCTGGCTTTATTATGAGAGGGGCAAAACCCAGATGAAGCGACTAGCTTTGGCTACTGTAAAAAAGTTTTAATTCTGGCCATTTTATGGAGGAATGAAATAAAGATGTGTCTGACTACAGCTTGCTAGAAAGAACGTGTTTGAAGATCTGAATATCTGGCTTTAAACTTCTCTAATATGGCCAAGTGATTGGCCTGTGACTGGCAGCACCTGTGGGCCCATTCAGCCAGGGAACTCAGCTCCAACTTGGAGCTGCACCTTCCAGACCTGGCCTCCCCCAGATTTCCCTTTTTTTTTTGTATGACTTTTCTTATTTTTTCCATTAAAACTCTTGAAAATAGTAGTTTCTTTTTAGGTCAGTGTGTGTTAGTTTTCCTGTTTTGTTTTTTTTTGTTTTGATTTGTGGATTTGGGGTTTTTTTGGAATGTGAAATGCAATATGAAAAATTAAGTCCTTATTGCCATAATCAAAATAACTAGGCCATCTTATAAGTATTATTCATAGTGACATGTTATTGCATGAACTTTGTAATTAATTTTAATTCCTTGATTATAAAGACTATTAAGAGAATACACATTTGGTTATAGGTGTGTATATACTAGCTAACTGTTGGCTGACTTTGAGCAAAACCTTAGCTGAAGCATGATTTTGGTTCCCTTGAAATCCATTTAGAAAGTTAGATTATCACTTGTCCCCATCTTTAGCCTGTCCATAAAACAAGCAATGAATACTGGCTCATTTGTGGATAGTACTAAATGAGCCCAGTGCATATCCCCCCATGGANGATTATCATGTTGCTTCTGAACGTGAAAATTTCAAGGCTTATATCATACAGGCTCATGTAAATCTGCAGTGTAAATCCTGATAAATAAGGCAAAATTATTAACATTCTAGGAAAACAGATTAGTAGACATCATCTTCATTATTGCCATTCAAAAAATGTAATTAGTATTAAAAATATCCATTTGTAAACTTTAGGATTTTACTTTTTGGAAATATTAGTTCTAATGGCATCCAGCTTAATTTTGGCTGGTCAGGATAGTAGAATTTCTGGATTCCTGTTAAGGGACCCTGGGGGAGCCAGAGTTAAAGCCAATGTTTCTATCCCTAAGTGCACATTGAGAAGAAGTTTTTATGATCACTCAGAAAAGGCCTTTGAAAACTGTTATATTTTGCCCTTGCTTGACTCGACTGCTTCATTTTCAGTGTTGAAGGCTGTATTTGAGTTCTGAATGAGGCTGCATGTGGTCATCTAACTTCATTTTTTACAAATATAGACTTTGGCAGACTACCTGGGTTGCTACTTTTGAAAAAGATAGTAGAGCTCTGACTTACCAGTTTTTAAATAGTGGACATCATCCATTTAGCCTTTAGTCATGTTTCTAAGTTGTTGAAAAAAGTTGTGTGCTTATTCAGGTTGCACAGACTTCCCACATGAAAGTGAAATAATTTCCGTGTTTATTTCTTTCAGGATTTCAATTACACTTTGTGTTTGGTCTAGGTGTTGTTAAAAGTTGTTCATTTCGTTTGGACAATAATGATTTTATTGAAGTAGCTGGAAAACTGGATTCTTCAAAGACAAGTGCTGGAAAAAGGAATTTCCAAAGAATAGTCAGCTATTCATGAAGCAATATCCAGTAACTGGCCCTTAAGGTGCCCTGCTTATCTAAAGAATACAGAGGAGCAGCTGGTAGAGATTGAGACAGTTTTGCTAGTTTCCAAAGGCTGTCATGTTAAGTGCAAGTTAGAAAGTTATCTTGTGTCTTTTTGGTGACTTTTTGGTGCATCTTTCTGCAGAGGCCCTAAGATTCTCCTTCCTACCCCTGGTGGAGTACGTGCATCCAGCTTTGAAGGCAGCAGTTCTCATCTTAATTTTCCCAACTGTATTTCTGAAGTGCAGTCAGGTTAACCCCCAGATCTTCCTGGCAGTAGCAATCAGAACCAGGGGGGTTCTGACAGTGGCCATTTGTGTTGTCCTTGCAGGCTGTGCTGCTTTCCTTTCTTCCTTCCATCTGTTCTTCACTTCATACTCTTCTTTGTGGGCATATCCATTAGGGATAAAATTCTTTTGTGCGTTTTATGACAAAACATATGAGAGTTTTCTATTTCTGCTTGTCACGTTTCAAAGTAGGATAGATCACCAACTTGCTTCCTATTAGGATGGAGAAACTAAAGCAGGAACAAAATCTATGGAAATAACATTCATTGTATGTGGAGGGCTGGGCTATGTTCAAAAAGTAGAACTCACCTCTGCTTTAATTGTGTATCTAACTGTAACATATTTGAAATATGAGAAATGTTATTACATGTTCTGAATACATTGACACCAAAACAGCTCTATTAAAAAAACATGTAGTCTTATGAATCAGAAAAATATAACTAAATGCTACTTGAAACTAACATGATAAAATGAGACTACCTGGGTCACTCTTGTTGTGGTAAATTGAATGATGCTGGGAAAGATATTCCAAAAGAAAATTGGTATAAGTCCTCTCTACCCCTTCCTTGAAAAATGCAGTACAGGAGAGAAGCTGTCAGATTTTATTGATTTCTGTGAGTTTTTTCATGGTTTAATATTCAAACCACTCAGAACTCTCATTATCTGTTAAATGTTCTCTAACTGCCTCCTGTTATAATACTGAAAATAGTGCTTGAAGGACAATGGGAGGGGCAGGAGGAAAGATCTACTCAGCACCTAGTTGTGCTTTCTACAACTATTGCCCTTTGTCTAGAATTTGAATGTATATCTGTACAAACTAGAGACTTGGTCTCTAGACTCAGCTTGGTCTCGCTTTCTGCTTGCTGACCTGAATTTGGTAAAACAAAATCTTATCAACATAAGATAGAGAGTTTTAAAATGAACCACTGAGTTCGGGCAAATAGAGAATAATTTATATTACTTTTATTTTGTTCTTTTAAATTGCTAAAACTTCTCTAAATTAAAAATAAACCGTAAATTCTTAAGGGTTAAAGTATACAGAGGCAAAGAGAAGCTTCTTTTAATATTTCTTTCAAGGTTTGATTCATAACATTTTAGTAAGTGGTATTGGCAATTCTGGAATTTAGAGAGTAAGCAGATATTCAAACCAGAACTGTTATCTGAGGAAGAAAATCATTATTATGAGAGTCATGTGGCCCTGGAACAGGTTGCCCTGAGAAGTTCTGGATGCCTCATCCCATGAGGTGTTCACTACCTGGTGTAGCGGAAGGTGCCCTCACCCATGTCAGGGGAGTTGGAACTAGGTGTTCTTTTAGGTCCATTCAAACCCAAACCATTCTATTATCTAAGGAATTGCTCTGCTTGTCCTCTCCCATTCCATTGGAAACTTCATTATTGAATCCCTTTTTGTTTCTGTTGCTTTTCCCTTACTGTTTTAGAAAGGATGATAGAAATGGACAGGCAGACAAACAGTGCAGAGGGCAGAATTTTGGCTGGGAACAAAATAGCTGAGAGGAAGTGCCAGAGCATTGTGTATTTGCTAGTCTTTGTAAAACAAGGGTTTTTTGGTAGCTTCTACCAAACAGAATTCCATCAAAATCTCAGATTCATATATAGAGGGAGAATCTTTTATATATGTAATCAAATTATATGCAAGTAGTGCTTCCACACTCTGTATTTCTTATCTGGACTTTGTGCTAGCACAGCTGTTTACAAAGCTGTGCTATAACAAATGTAATGGAAACTATTTTGCAGTATATTGCACTCCATACCTCACTGCTTAGGCATTCAGGGGCTAACTTTGGTTTTTTTTAGATGTCACATTGCAGTACAAATGTGCTTGACTGGATACAAATTATGCATTTTAACTTCTTGCATCAGAAAATTACCCTACTATAGGTCACGCAGTGCAGTTTCATGTGTCATAACAGCATTGTGACTTTGCTGCTGTGCCTAGTGCCTCAATGTCAAATGCTTGCATTAAGAAAGTACAATTATTATTCAGGTGCCAGAATAACATCGTCCTTCCCAGTCTGCCAGCTTCTGCAGCATAAACAACAGCTGTTGCTTGATGCTGAGGATAACTGTCTGGGATATAAACGGTTGGGTTTTTTTACCAAGGCTTATGTGTTCAGGGCAGCGGAGGTGCTGAGGAGGGTAGTGCTGGTGAAAACTTTCTTCAGTCTAGTCACTGCAATGGGGCATAAGACAAGTGCTGGCTCGGGCATCTGCATCTTTTCTCCAGAGACTGTGTGCATCACTGGTGAAGCGCCTCAAGCCAATAACCCGTGGGACCTCTTAGATGCAGCTGAACAGAATTTTCCTCAAAGGGAAAAAGACCCCAAGCACAAAGGCAGATTCAGAAGCATTTCTGGTTATATTGTACGCTATCTTCTAACAAAAAGTGGTATTGCCCACTGAACATTTTCAGCTAAATAAATATCATTCAATTAAGTGGTATTTTGTTTGACGTTTGAAACAGCTTTTGCTGACCAGATCCAGAAGTTGAGCTCTTCTTTTAAAAGCCTTGGCTGCTCTCCCAGAGATCATTCAGAAATGTTAATACTGTTTAGTGAATTTTTAAGTGGCCACAGCAGTATACTGGCACAGTATACTTGAAATTACTTCATTCATGCCAGTAATTTGGATAATCTGAGACTATTTCCTAATAAATATATAAAAGTCATGTCTTTCCATGCTAGTATTTTAATATCGTAAATAAGCCAACATAAAATATTTCCTTAAAATGCTCATTAGCATATCAAAAAGTACTTCTGAAACTTATCTGCCATCTTTGCTAAAACATCTCCTTTATATTTCCAAGGAAAAATGTAATGTCTCTAAACATAGTCCAGGATGATAAATTATGCTTCATTTATTTTGGAAATAATTAAGACTTTAACTTACTGATACATTGCCTGAGGCAATAATAAATAGCAGAAATAACCATAAACCAGGACTGTCATCTGAGATGAGATTCCGTTGCCTCAACAAACTGCAAGTTTCTCAGATAGTATCTTATTTAGTTTTGTTTTTGAAGCCATTAAACATTTCTTTACAGCTTCAGGGAGAAGTCTAAAAATCTGTCAAAAACTCAATCTAATTTAATAATCCAACCGTGAAATAACAAAAAAGGCTTATTATTGCTATCTAATAATAAAGAGGATCTAAAGTTAATTTCTAAAATGCTGATTGTAGAATTTAAAGTTCCAGTAAAACAACCTTGTCTATGTTCAGTGCGTCATTGAAATGCTTTTAGGTTTCAGTGACACCTGCAATTTCTTCACCTGGGTGGTGGTGGTGTCCCTCCCTGCATAACCCCCTCCCCCCAAAAAAAAGAAAAAGTTCTGTAATGTTAGGAGTAGGGAAAGGTAATTGTATCTGTATGATATGTATGTATCCTGTCAGATATACCAGTATGGAGATGAGTTACAGCAGTTTCTCTGGCTCTATTCTGTGGGCAACATTTCATACAGTATTATGAATACTTTTAATGTCCATCTGTTGTTTGTGAATATAAGTGTCTCTTCCTAATGGCATAGCTTATAAATCTACGGTACCACAATTCCTAAATCTGTGCCAAACAACATAAAATTAATTTATGGTGGTGCAGTTGCGTGACCTGTTTTATGGCTCCATGCACAGAGGAAGGGTTGTCATTTCTTTAAACTCTGCAGAAGCTTTTTAACTGCATCTCTTACCAGTGGGATGTAGCAGAGGGAAACTCAGTTCATTTGGATGCCACAGCTTTCTTGGATTCTTGCCCATGCCCAAACATGTAGTAGCAACGTACAAGCCTCTTCAGTATATGAAGAGGCTTTTCTGCATACTAAACTTGTAATGAGCCAACTTTTTTAGCAGGCTGTAGTATCCTTGGTGCTAAGTTGCCTAGGAAATAATGCCTGAAAGCAAATCTCCTATACAAGCCATAGCAGCTGCAGTACAGATAGCAGTGCTGGAGGCACACAGAAGGGTTGTGCATAACTGGGGTGCTTGTGTGGAGGGGATGAGCAAATGGATAAAATCTGCAGCTTCTTCGGAAGGTGAGGAACCCATGTATCTGCTATAGGCAAATTATTTAGGAAAGTCCTTGTGTTTCATCTTTGAACTGAGTCCTGAGGTGTGATTTTAGTGTCCTACCCTGATGCTGGGTGGCTGTCAGTGAAATATATTGGAGTGTTGACTCATTTCCCAAAGGAAGTGGTAAAAGCCAGGTTATTTGTAAGGCTTAAAATTAGACTTGACAAAAGCCTTGGCAAGGTACTGTGAAATTATGTTCCCTTGGCAGGCAGATGAATGTATGCCAGCTTGTGCTTCCCAGTGTTTCTTCTGCTGCAGAAAAGTGTTCTGCAAACTCAGATTTACAGGTGTCCAAAGCAGCCATGTGGCCGCAGTGAATTCTGTCATCTTGTAGCTGTGGTCTGAGCTGTGGGTCTTGTGAAGGAATTAACACTGTGCAATGGGTCTGCTTTGCTCATCTGTGGAAAGTTTCTGTAGAAGCTAGAATCTTGCACCCTGGCAGCCCTGGGTTACCAGAGGATGGTGGGTGCAATGGGAACTGTGGTGAACCACGGCATTAATCCTGGTGCTGAGCTGCTTATGGGAAACCTGGAAACTGCTTGGAAACAACCCTAGAAAGGCATGGAAGCTTGCAGGGTGAGCTGCTAGAGAGCTGAAGCATGTAGGCAGTTATGCAGATTTCCCTCTAAAGGGGGGTATTTTTCCATGAGGTGGCTGAGTTTGAATGAACTGGCATTGCTTGAGTGGAAAAATGTTTCCAGGTTTGAAAAGAAAAAAATAAAAAGAAAAGGTAAAAGAAGAAAGTTGTTAGTAATCTACTAGAACCATACTTTAATTGTATCCTCTGGGACCAGAACAAGTATGGAAGATAAAATTAAGATGCATGCAAAATAGTTTCAGTCTAATGAAAATCCTAGATAATCAAAAGGATTTCAACTTGAATTCTATCTAAAAAGTCTTCCACAGAAAGTTGGTGGATTTTTAAATTTTTTTTTTAGAATAAGGAAAATCTATTTTATGAGCATCACCTGGAATGCTAAGCATATTCAGAAGTATTCAATGTCACCAGTAATCCACCAGATCCTGGAAAGACGGGTTATACTGTTTTCCAGAAAGTGATTTTCAGGTGTGTTGTGGTCTGTAGGCCCAGACAGATTGGAGAGGATTTGGGGTTTGTTACGTCTTTTGCTTGTTGCTCTTTTTGATTTAAAAGAGAGGTTAAAAATAGGATAACTGGTTAAATAGAACTTATGGTATCTATGACCATTGATTACTAGGTGGCTTTTTAACCTTCCATATCTGCTTTTGAAATGTACTTGTCTTATTTGCATATTAATTGATCGTAGTATAGTTCTGTACACAGGTAATTTTGGAGGTTTTCTTAATCAGTGACAACTTCCTCTAAAGTTCTACCAGAAATAATCCCATCAGTTACCTTGCCAAAATATATTTTTACTATTTGCCTTTTTTGTATATTTTACCTTTTTGGTTTTACCAGTTTTAACACCCTTCTCGTCCTGTGTCTGTCCATCTGTCTCACAGACTTCCACAATAACATTAGATGAAACCAGCACAACCTCACTGCAAAAGTAGTGACTCTTTAGTACTTTTAAAGTAAAAATTAGATCTTGTGCACTGTCTGAAAGTAAAGCTGGTGTTTAAAAATGCAACTAGATTTTTCTGGGTTTTTTTTTCCCTTCCTACTGCATTAATGGCTAAACCCATCAACTCAGTTCCAGAGTATATTTAGGTGACTGATATAATCTAATTTTTTAACTGAGCGTGCACTGGAATAAAAAAGCAAATCAGTAGCACTCTTGGATATATTCAAGATTGTTTCAGTTCCCACTCTCCTGTGTCAGGCTCCTTCACCTTCTACAAGACAATGAACAAAGTCAACAAACATGGGTCTGTAAATGTCTGTATTCCATGCCTTTTAACTGTATGAGGAGATTGTTCTGAGGAAGTTATCTGTGTGGTCTGGTTTGTTTGTGCAATGTACTGCTGATGCATCCTTGGTTTAACAGGAAAACGTATCCCACTATCGCAGAGCTGATGTCTTGGCAGACCATTTTCTCAGGTGCACCCAAGACTTGTGCTGCTGTCCATATTGGTTTGTTGTCCTGTCGCTCTGTGGTGTCAGTTGCTCATAAATAGAGTTCATGGTCCTTATTTTCTTGTCATTTGAAATATAGCTTAGTTCTGCTCAGATCACTCAGCAGGTTTTGTTTACTCTTCTGCCAGCTCCATGGGAAACTCTTTAAAGTCGACAGGCCACATGCATTTGGCTATCATCTGTTCCTGATTTGATTATTTTTGTTTATATTGTACTGTGTTCTATGGATTTATCCATTAATCTTTCATCTGGATCTCAGCTTCTAGAACATTATGTTAAGTTTCTTCAGATTTTTCAAAAATGCATTTCCAGGGTGTAAAACCATCACTTTTGTTTCTAAACAAATTGTGGTCCTAATTTTCCATATGCAGGCAGAGATGTGCTCCTGTCTAATTTTCTCCAGAGGCACAACCCTGGTGAATACCAGTTTCAGTCATTGGCCATCACTTTGCAAGACCTTCCCCAGAGCCATTTGTGCGCTGGTGTCATAAGAAACTAGTGTGATACTATTGAACTATTAAAATGAAGCTGTGTTTTCTTGTAGAAGTTGAGGTTTGCAGAATGCTGACGCTGTCAGTGTTGGTCATACCCTGGACCAAGAGACTTCTTATCTACTCAGACAGCTGTCAGCTGTGGTCTGGAAGAGACACTTATAACACTGTCACATGCAGGACAGGAGGTTTGATGCTGATACGTGCTGCATTTATCTGGATTCACAGTAAAATCCATAAGGGATTTTTATGTGTAATCATCTGTGGGATTCACATTTAATTTAAAGCACATTGTAACTAAAAGAGGAATAACAGAAGGATGGAACAATAAGTTTGAAGTATCAGAAAAATGAATTGACGTGTAAACCAATGTTACGTCGTCTTTAGAAAGCAGGAATAAATATCTAGGGGATGTAGTCTATTTAGAAAGTCACAAAAACCCCTTCACATTTTTCTGCTATCTTTCTCTCTAGAATACTATCCAGTAAGCCTAACTACTAAAGATAGAAGATATCTGCTACCAGAACAACTTCTGTATGCATTAGTTGTGAAAGGCAGATATTACTGTGAGTGTAGATATGCCAACTTACAAAAAAAAAAGCGATGCTCAGTGATCTTTGTTTCCTATTTGAAATTGGAAAAGAATTTCAGTTTATAGTTTATCCTGATAATAAGCTAAATTCTTCCTCTCTGGGTAAAGTGGCATAGCTACCTTGTCAGTTCACTGACAAGACATGAAAAAGTAGCAGCAGTGAGACTTGGCAGTCATTTTGTAAATGTTGTAGTAACACACAACTGTCTTGTCCCTCATCCCCTGTGTTTTTCTCTGGCTGAACCAAATCTTCCTTTCAGCCCAAACACAGACAACTTCTGTCAAAACCCGTGTCCTTCAGCTTGGCGAATGTATTGCAAGCAGTACTGTGGATAACCATGCAATTCACACATATATGCATTTTTGATAAACTTTTGAACAAGAAGTCGGTCCTAGTTTTGATCCTAATTTTGGCAGAAACCTTTCTCTTTTCATATGAATGACTAAAATATGCAAACATAATTAGCATTGCATATTTTAGTATTAAATGCCTATTTCTGAAAGGAGCTATTTCTTTGTCTAATATTTGCCAGTACCTTTTTGATGATACAGTATTTGCCCTTACAAAATCTTGTAATTTCTCATTCAGAATGCTAGCAGTGATATGTAAGGAAATACAGATTCTTTATTACTTGCTAAATTTACACTTCAGAATTTACTAATAAGTGTAGTTCTTTTTAAGAATGATTATCACTTTACTACAGTTTCTATTGTCCTCAGGAATCAAGAGATAATTTCTTATTTGTGCTCTAATACTGAAAAATGTCCAGAAAACAATTCCATTAATAAACATCCTACTTGTGAGTCAACATCAGGCTTTGTTAAAATTATTTCAATTTTACATAATGCTTTTTCTCCCACATTTGTATACCTTTGCTTTAACCTTAATTTTCAATGTTTCTAAAGTATAAACTTTTGCAGTAGAAAAACTATATTTTATGCTTGTTTTACTGTTAAAGTGTTTTCAAGTCTTATTGAAAATTAAACCTGACTTTCTTTACATATTCTGCTTATTTTCACCAATAAACTGTCAGAGTAAATTAAGTCCTCCTTACAAATACGTTCAGTTCCTGAGATTTAGGACTTGAGTTTTTTTACCTGTTCACTTAAGAATATGCTTGAATGTGAACATACGATGACCCTCAAAGGAAATAAATTTCCCAGGAAACTGATCTTTTAGTTATTGTTTGCTTTAATTACAAAACAGAAATTGGTAGCAAAAAGACAAGAGATGACACGTTGTGCAGCGCTGAGCTTTCCATGTGCTGCTTGGGCAATTAGCTGGTGTTTGGCTTCATGAGCATCCAAAAGCCAACATGTAATTTAGGCTGTAAGGGATGTTTGGTGGTCATGTGCCTCTTCAAAGTGTTAGCTAGCCCTCCTCTGTGCCCTTCCTGGTGAAGGATTATTGCGGAGTGCAACCTGCCCAGGAGTGATCCCTGTAGTGGCATAAAATTGTTGAAGGGGTTTTGTACTCTCATAGCTTCCCTTCTGAAAAGCGTTGGTAGCAAAGAGGTGGGGGTGGAGAAGAAAGCAAGTCCTGTAATGCCCTCGGTTTATGGTCATCTTTTAGTCCTGAGCTTTTAGTTCTATAGATGCACCTGTGTAGAGAATATGTTGCACACTTGTAGCTTTTTTTTTTTTAACTCTGTCAGCCAGAAATTTGGTGAAAGATGGGAACTGGAGAACTCAAAAGATCAATTTAAACTGCTTCTGTGCATGTGCAGTGCATGTATTTGCTATGGGGAGATATGCAAGGCCTCAGTAACGATGCATGGTTAAAAAAAATGTTCTAAGTATTTTTGTGTTTCTCTCTGTGTATATAGAACCATATACAAGTATACATACTTGTGGAAAAAAATATTTGTCAGAGTATGAGAGAGCGCTCAATATATAGTATTACTGCAAGGTACCATATTCACCTTTCAAAATTATTTTACAGTATTTACATTGGCAAACATTCTGGTAGATACTATAAGATGTATAGAAATTTGTCTCTTTTTTTCCATCAGCTACTGTCATTGTCAGTGGACATTTAATGGAATTATTTCTTGCAAGGGCAATGTGGGTTTACCTTTAAAAGTAGAATCCAAGTGACAAATTGCAGATAATTTGGAATACTAGATCACTAGGATTCCTTATCTAAATTGTTTGCAAGTCAGATTTCCTTTGTAGCACTGAATAATTTGGAAAAATGACCCTTCAACTGATAATTGAATTTCCTTAACAACGGTTGGGTGATGGTACATAAAAAGTAATAAAAGCCTTTAGCTGTGCTCTTTCCTGGAGCTTGTCACAGTTTCTGCCTGTGATAGTGGTTGACACTTATTACCTAAGTTGTATTTCCTTAAAAGCTGTGGCTTGCTAAAGTTGTATATAAAATTATACTTTTCCCTTTAAGTACAGTGGTAAAATCAAACTGCTTTTTTGTGTTTTTTGATTAATATTAGAAAATTGCAGGCAACTTATTTTCCTCAAAACACATATTTCTCAAAAACTAAGGTTGCTGTTAGAAATTTAGTTACCTTATATTTATATACTGAGAGATCAATTAAATTGTCAGTAACTTAACTTTACTGACAGAAGTAAAGTTAATTCTGGATGCTTTCCATGAGAACTACACAATTTATATAGCTAAGCCCATAAGAATTTGAGATTTGGCCTTTAAAATGCATTATGTAATACAGAAACATAAAGAGAATAAATAGTAATTTATAGCTAATTCATTTCTTTAATGATTTTGCTTTCCCTGATTCTCTCTGAATGGTACAGCTAGAAGAATTAAAAATCTAACCTTTAAAACAGCCTGTTCATACGTGAAGAAATTGAAAAACACTGTAAGAACAGATATCACCCAGAGCAGGCAAATCTTCCAATGTGTCATCTGCATTGTTTGGGCTCTTGACTTTTTGTCTTAGTAAAAGATTGCTAATATTTGGGCAAAATATTTCAAAAAATACACAAAAATTTTTAGAGGCATGAAACTTTTCATGTTAACTCTTTTCTTTTTTATGTTGAGACAATTGCATTTCCCTGATATTTTGGTTACTTTTGTTCCTCATCAATCTTCCATATGTATCTTTTTATGGATTGGATTCTATCTGTAGTCCCCTCTTCCTAGAATAAAGGGGTGTTTCTGTGCTTTTACTAAGTGTTTTCTACCTGGGCTTTATCTGGCTTTCTGTATAATGTCTTGGCATGCTGCAAAGACTGTATTGTTTGTTAAAAAGTAGTCATAGATCAATTACTGTATTTATTTGTATAGATAGTGACATGATAGTGGTTTGGGAATATTGGTTCCTTGATTGTCTGGGATAGTAGAGGTCTAAAGCTTTTACAATATCCGTGCATGTAGGCTCATTTTATCACACACAATTTCTACTAAATTAACTCAGTCCTGTGTGCTTATTTGCTTTCTCTTAATAAGGTCAGACTACCTGTTTTGCATCTGAAAGAATATAAGTTCTTCAGACTGGGTAATTCTCCTTTTGTTTTTTGTTTGAAAAATACATAGTACGCTCGAATACCTCCAGAAATCATAATTAATTAATGAGTGATACATGTTTGCTCAAAGCTGCCAGTTGTTGTTCACCTTCTTGCCATCTGTAACCTGAAATGTGCTGTTTAATTTCCTCCAGTAATAAACAGGGTTAAGTCCTCACTGTAGTTGCTCAGATATGCTTTTTCCACATTGTTTTAACTATATTGGAAAATCAATTCAGATATGAGTAAGCCACTCCTTGAATAATAATACAATAAAATAAATGTATTAGAGAGATTAGTTTCCTTATGCATTTTAGTCTTCAGTGCCAGAGTTCTGTGCGGTTTTTCATTTCTGTGATATTTATTAGGAACCACTCTACTTGCAAAGTACTTAGAGGCTTTCTAATTGCTACAAAGAAAATAATTGTGCTGGATAAGAGGAATCAAAGCCTTTCTATTGCATGGAAGTACCTAGAACACTTACTGATATATGATTAAAAAACTCAGATATGCTTTTTATCAAAATAAAAGCACAATGCATATTATAAAAACTCAGGACATTTAATCAATTTCCTAAATATAAATCTTAGCAAAGTAAATGCTATCTCAATAAATATAGTGAGAAATGACCTGTGTTTGGGGGAAGTGTAATTTTTATACTGATGCTAAATAAATGATATTAAGATGACTTGTGATATTTAATGTTGTTTTAATTAGTTAATATCCAGGTCTAAGCTGGTTGAAAATAGTTTTGCCTTCTAATCTTTTATTAAAGACTGTGATGAATAATCATTCACCAGAAGTTTTTAACAAAGCCTTTTTATAATATAGATTTTTTTTCCAATTTTAACTTTTTAATAAGGTGATTCTGTACCTGCCTTTGCCTTTGAATGTGTGAAATTGTAACCACTTTCTTAGAAATGTTATTGCTGCAAACAGTGTTCGTAGGATTGGCATTAAAATGTCAGTGCACCAACTGTTCAGAAAGCTGCTGGGTTTCATGATACAAATATTGCAGTCTTCCAAGTCAATTAAATCAGCCAAATATGCTTTTTTTAATCCCCATTGGCTTCTAAGCTTCACTAGGTATAGTTAGATAAATGTGACTCCCATTTTTGTAGTTCATGTATTTATGTTGTTACTCCGTAGGATGGTCTTCATCAAAACTTTCAGAATTGAGTGTATTTGCTTGGCTTCCACTCCCTTTCAAAGAAAAAGCTGATCATTTGGAATTTCTGATTGTTTTCAAAACAGGGATGTGCAGATACGCACAGATGGTGTTTACAGGAGCCTGATTTTTCTGCCCAAACTTCTAAAAAGTGCAGTCTTGCACGGAAAGTTGCTCTATTTTTTCTGAAATTATTTTTTTGGGGAATAAGTGAGTGCAGTATGGTGCTGTTAACAATGGTAAGCTTAGTCTCTCTCTTTTTTCAATAAGTAACTTCCCTAATCTTTCTTAGAATCATAGAATCCTCAGGTTGGAAGAGACCACCGGATCATCAAGTCCAACCATTCCTATCAAACACTAAACCATGTTCCTCAGGATCTTGTCCACCCATGCCTTAAACACCTCCAGGGAAGGTCTTGAAAACAACCTGTCTCTTTAGCAATTCACTTACCTGGAACCAACAGGTGCATGCAGCAAACACCTTGCAGCTCCAAGGCCAGTCTATCAATGGTATAGTGATATCGGTAAACTTTTGTAACAGGAATTGGTGTGAATGATGTAGAATTTTTGTACACTACCATCAGATCATAGAATCATTAAGTTGGAAAGGACCTCTAAAATCATCCAGTCCACCTGTCAGCCGAACACCACTATGCCTATTAAACCTTGTCATGAAGTGCCATGTCTACACATTTTTTTGAGCAGTTCCAGTGAAGGAGACCACTTGCCTGGGCAGCCTGTTCCAATGCTTCACCACTCTTGCAGTAAAGAAGTTTCTTTTTAATACCCAACCTAAACAGTCCCTGGCATGATCTGAGGCCATTACCTTTCATCCTATCACTTGTCACTTGGAAGTAGAGACCAGCACCCACCTCACTATAACCTCCTTTCAGGTAGCTGTAGAAAGCAATAAGGTCTCCCCTCAGCCCTCTAAATCAAAAATTCAGATGCTGCCCTGAATTCAAGGGTATGAAACTTTTATTGAATTCAGCATTTTAAAGGTTAGTTTTATTCTGGATGTATATGCTCATGATGTGTATGAATGGCAACATTTATAAGTGCTTTCAATCAGTTCTGAGGCTTTTGTGAAATTGCTTATTATCTTTGTTTCACAAAATCATTAGTAAAAGGCTTACATAGGACAGCACTAAATTTCAACACAACAAAACAAAGCTTTTAAACTTCTAACTAATTTTAGTTGCCTTCAGCTTAATTGATTTGTGAATTAATTTTCTCCCACTTACATTGTAGTAATATCTTAAGCTTTTTGTGTGTTCCCTAGGTGTGCTCTAGTATAAAGTTTTGAAACATGGAACAGATAATAGAAGGTAATTGTGCACTGATATCTTTTTTTAATCTAAGTATTTAATATATTTTAGGCATTGCTTTTTGAGTTGTTAGGAGTTAACCTGTAAATAGTTGCAAATGCAAATTTTCACACTCTGTTTTTGCTTGACTTCTCATTCCAGTGGTTTTCTTTGAAGCAGCACTCATAAATATTCCTTAATAGATGAAAATTTTCTTGAAGAGGAAATGCATTCCTAAAGTGTTGTTAATGTTAAAGGAAGGATGGAGGTAAACATTATTTCTGAATTTCATATTTCTTCCAGAAAATTCCCCAGGGGGAAAGAAGCTTGCAAAGAGCACTCATAATGCATAGATACCCATGTTGATTCAAGAACTGAACTTTAAGATCTGATGCATGCTGAGGTTTGTGGAAGGTTGTATCTGATTTAAGTTACTTAGTTTCTCCTGGTGCAGATGAATTTCTGTATGGCTATGAAAGAAAATAAAATAAAATCCATTTCCCTACTTACCCTCTTTCCAACCTTTGCTTATTTCTCTAATCCCAACCTCAGTTTTACATTAACATGTTTTTTTGATCATTCTCTATCTCAGTGAAACCTACAGACATACTCTTCTACTTCCTCCATCCATATGCTTCAGGGGTATACACAGATGTTGTAGATATGGGAATATATAAGGAGACTAATTTGTTAATTGTGCCCACGTTCATGACTATAGGGCATTATTCTAGCTACTCCACAAATTGTGTGTATTCTTTAGTGATTTATACAAATTTATCAAAGCACATTATCAAATTACTAACATCTCTTTGGTCAGTACCGAACACCTATGCATGTAGCAAAGAGTAATAGAATGCATCAGAATACTTGCTATCTGTAAATAAAATGTTCTGGAGTACCTTTCAATATTGCTTGGGGAGAGGCAGGGAAATAATTAGATGTAGAAAGGTGAAAAACAGTGAAGCTCAGTATAGTGGAGTGACATCAGAGAAGCTGAGGAAAATTTGCAATGCTGAAGAAAGGTTGGAGTACTGGATTAAATTAACACATAAGGAAATTGTAGAGGGGATCTTTATGGCAGAACCTATTTTGTAAAATGTTTCTCAAGAACCCGCTGATACTGATTTTTACTTATAGTGAGGAAAAAAGAATAATTTTACAGGTTATCAGTATAAAGGCTTTTCACATCTCATAGCAGCTGTGAGGAAGAATAAAATCAAGGACAGGTAGCCAGGTTTACCAAATGGGAATTTTCTCTTCAGCTGTTAGATGTTTCACTTTAATTTGGAATTAACTGCAGTTTAATACTCAAAATGTCTGTTGAGAGATAATTTCATCTTCTGGCTTTATACACTTCACCTAAAATATGGGAATAGTTACATTATGAGAGATACTTAAAACAACAAGGCTGTATACTGAAGGCATATGTTGTTCTCAGTAGGAATAAGATCCTGAAGGAAAGAAATGATCTAATTGAGCTAACATAAATCGTGAACTATGACAGATCCTTTTAAAAGAAATCCAAAATGGTATTCTAGCTTAAAATGCACAGGAAAACAAGTCTTGGATCCGCAGTGTTAAATTAATTGTTGCATGAATATTTATCTCTTGTTCTCTCCTTACATCATCTGCTTCTTGTAACATTGTGTTCAGAGACTTGGCTTAGGAGTCTGTGTCCAATATGACTTCACTCGTCATCTTCTGCCTACTCTTTGGTTTCCTCCCTTATGTTCATCATAGGCTGGAATGTAACTTGACAAATTTTACACATCAGCATTCTTGCTTAGTTTTCAATTTTGGAAATACATATAAGATCTGCTAGACTACTATATTCTTAAATAAAATTCTTTTTATTGCAGTTTAGAAAAATGAAACTAAAATAGTAATACTTTGAACTGCAGAAGTGTCTTTCCTTTTCTGCAGCCGAGACAGAAGAAGATAAAACACTATGAGATATAAGTTGAAGCCATTCCTTTCAAAACAGTGCTCTCTGTCTTGTCTCATTTCATGGACTTCTTGCTCTCCTTTGCACCCAATTTTTAAGTACCACAGCTAGTGTAGGCGATGTGAGTGCTTCTGTATCTCCATGGCTGTCTCCCAAGATTTGGTGTTTTATGTCTGTGTTGTTCACAGTCTTGTAATCATTGCTGAGTTTTTTGTTGGTTGTGCCTGCTACTTGGCCTGTCCCGCATAATTTCATGTCTGGAAAGAGAAAATTAAAAAAAAAAATCACAGTAATTTTTATGTATCTATTTTCTGCTATTTCAGTAAGTGATGTTTGCCCTGACCTTCATTTCTGTTCTGGCATAATCTCTAACATAGCACATCTGGGAAGTAATTCTGGGGTCAGTCATGGTGTATTGTCAATTATGATACTCTGCTTCAGTAGCTTGGGACCATTCTGTCATGCAATACAATACATTTAACTTCTTATCTTATACAGTCCTCTGTGCTCTTTATGTGCATCTTTTTCATCATTGAAACTCTCTTGAAAAGAAAAGGGTGGGAGGAGGAAGAAAAGCTGATGCAGTTGTCTCATAGGTCTGTATCATAGATCAAGTACTCCATTTGCTGCAGATCCTGGTTCTTTCACTTCTGGCCACAGGTTTTAAGTCATAGCCTGAATGCGGAGTAGACATGCAGAAGAGAATAGTCTCCTCCCATCTCCCTTTCACTATGGGTCTGGGGCTAAACTCTGAGGTAGAAATGAGGAGGGCTGAAAGAAGGGTAGGGAGTGCTCTGCCTAAATTCAGCAACAAGGAGCAAGACTCAACTGTATGGCAGTAATACCAAATTAGTCTGAAACAAGTTATGCCAAGTGGTTTGGCTGAAGAAATCAATATCATCATCATAATTAAGAGTGGCTATCCCAGAGAGTCCTTTCCAGTTCTCTGTTCGTAATTTAATTTTTCTGGACTCAAATGCCATGATTTCTATCTCCACAACTCAGTGCTTCAGTGTCTGCTTGTATTTACAATGGGGCTGATGGTCTAATCATTGCTGGGATTCTGGAAGAAATAATCTCAATAATAACTACCTTGGGCCTTTCTCTCTAGTTACAGCATGAGCAGAATGTGATTTCTTTTTGTTCATTTGTTTCCCCACAAGTTTCTCTATGAGATGTTGACAAACATCTCAGTCTGTGCCTTGGAGCCAGTGGCCACACAAGCAATGTGTTGTAAGTCGAGATCAACAGCAAACAAACAGGGCTTCAGACCTCCAGAAGCTCAGATTGAGCTGATGCAGTTATTTTAATGACAGTTAACACAATGATGACTAATAATTTGCGACCAGTGGTGGATGCTATCATGATGAAAATGAGAACCATTCTCAGAGAAAACAGACATCTCTGAAGCTCTCTTGTGGTTGTTCCAGCCATGCTTTTCTGGTTGCCACCTCTGTTCTCAGTGTAATCCTGAAGCTATGCCACTTTGCCCTCAAATTATCACATAATGTTTCCTTGTTAGTAGGATGTCACCTCAGTCTAATATTACTGCATGTACTCCTGTGAGCAAAAGGGAAAAAACATTCAACCCAAGCTACAAACCCCTCCCAAAACCTGTTGTTATTATTCCATAGCTCACTTTCATATGCAGCTCTACAGATACAATAAAACTACTTGGTTTTTTTCATTATGAACTTTTGGATATCATTCTACCATTTAACTTGCCCACTGAGTTATCAAAATAACCCCCAAAAGCAGGAAGTAATTTATGGTCTCTTCAAAGTGACAGAGGAAGACAATAAGAACAGCACTCATATTGCGTCCTTTTAAAGTTCATAGAACATTTTGTTGTTAGAGTTCCCAGATTCTGCATGTGTTTACAAGTCTTAATAATCATGGCTAGGCTTTTACCTTCCATTTCAGCTTTCAATGCAGATTACATAAGTTTTTTCACATATAGAAAAAAAAATCTAGGACAATGTTGAGGGTTCAGTTTTGCTTTTCAAAGGGTTATTACTTTTTTGTTGAAAAATACCTTGGCCATAATTATTAGATTGCCTATTCTTAGATTTTTTTTTTTTAGCATTTTTGTTACAACTTCTATCATCTGTTTTAAAAGTAAAAGTTCCAAATGTTCATCACCAAAAGGTTTGTGGCATTTAAAATGGTTAACATTGTTGATACCCTTCAAACCCAAGGGAAGTGAAGGAAGGAATTTTTGCACTTGGTTTAAGCAAACAAAAAAGATCATTAAAATTTGATCATCTCATTTTTAAATAAAGCAGTGCTGTAAAAGGAAAAAAGAGTTGGATTTTTTTAGTTTAAATGTTGGATTGTAAGAACTATGCATCAGATTATCTGGTAAAGATGCTTTCTTTTTCAACTCCTCTTTGGAGAAGTATATAAAACCTGAATGTATCAACAGAAATAAGCTAGCTCTATGTTGTAAAGAGTAGGAGTTGTTCTCAAAGTCCATGTTGTGGAAAAGAAACCATGATGGGATGTTCAGGATGAGGCAGAGGAAAGGCCCAACACAATAATTTACCCTGAAAAAGTAAGGAGTGTTATAGAAACTGTGTTTCCCCTATGCATGTACCTTAATTACTTAACATGCAGAAATGTCTTGCATTATTTAAAGTAAAATTTTTCTACTACTTGCAGTCTTTGTTGTCTGTGGACAAGTATGTGTGCTCTGGTAGCCAATGTAAACTGCAAGTTCAGAGTGGGTGCATTTCTGGGAAATTCTTTTTATACTGCTAAGCAAGTTTAGGAATTGGCAGTGCCCCTAAATGATGACGGGGTTAGACTATGAAGAAACCTTCCTGAAAAAAGTCACTGAAAGGAAAGCAAACTGCAAACAGATTCTTCTAATAAGAGAAGGTTTTATGCATTAAATATTTCTATGAAGAAGAAAGGGAACATGCCATATACCTGATCTGTATATTTACAGAGCCAAGAGTTTATTTTTAGCTTAATTAAAATATGAATAATATCAACAGAAGACAAAAAAAGTTACCTCAATAACAATAATAATAATGTCACATAGTGCAACAAATTTCATGACTAGAGACCTTCAGGAATAATTTTGCTGAGGTGTCGTCCTCCTAGATAATATCGTAATCTTCCCCAAGACCATAGGATGTTTTAAAATAGGATGTTCTCCTATTGATTCTATTCTACTTCTATAAATCATTTCAAGGCAGGCTGCCACACAGACCACTCTTGTGGGTTTTGGTGGGCTTCCCCCCCACTACTATATCTCTTGAAAGATGGAATGTTCCTGGGGAAGACAAAGCAATGCATTATTTAGAACCATTAGTGTTAGAAAGATGATGAAATCCTATAAGTATTTTCAGATAAATGTTTGGCTTCAGAGAAAATCAACCGGTTAAAATATCTATTACCCACTTAANGTGGGCTTCCCCCCCACTACTATATCTCTTGAAAGATGGAATGTTCCTGGGGAAGACAAAGCAATGCATTATTTAGAACCATTAGTGTTAGAAAGATGATGAAATCCTATAAGTATTTTCAGATAAATGTTTGGCTTCAGAGAAAATCAACCGGTTAAAATATCTATTACCCACTTAACTCCATCTTCTATTTATTCTTTTTCATTGGGTGGAAAACTAGAGGTAAACTATTAAAACATGATCTATCTGAATTATCTCTGAAGATATCGTATGGAGGAGTCTGAGTGATGGTAATATAAAATAATGTTGAAAAAACGTGAATGATGAATCAAAAATGAATCAGAGGCAACTTGATGTTAAGGAGTGTGGAAATACCTAGTTTAATCAAAAGACAAGAATAAAAACTCTATGACATGCCATAAATTCGTTATTGACCAGAACCACTAAGGGCATCTTTGCTATTAAGATGCTTATATCTGACAAGTTACCTGCATATTGGAAATTGTAGAAGTATTTTTTTTCTCAATATAGTTCTTTGGAAATAAGATAACTCTAATGGAATTCTTTTTGACTGAAGAGCTTATCTCTTCCATTTTTAATACAGTTTCTGCAGTAGAGGTAGCTGCCCTATTCTAATGGGGGAGAAGTTTGAGATCATAACTTATGTAATGTAAAGCATGATTTCTGCTTGGTGACTGAAGTGCTATATCCAGGCACACAGAGCAGCTGGTATGAACTAAGAAATATCTTCAGGGCTTAAACAGAAGTAATATTCTTATTCACTCCATACTGTATAAGACCTTAAAAGTTTACCATCATTCTTCTAGTATTAAGGAGTTGTTTTCTTGTATTTCTTCTCACATAAAGAGAATCATGTAGTGGTATTCCCCTATGATACTGATGTTCCTGAGCATCAGTGCTGATTATATAAGAAGTTTGTGTGTATTACATAAAAATTTCTGTTCTTTGTACTGTTCTGTAGAAATGGGAGAAAGGCTCCTTACCAACCTTGCAGTTAACTTCTTGTTTGAGGCTTCAGAGCTGGAAATTCATTTACAGCCAAAGAATGAAATTTTCCTTTGCCTGCCTAGACCACATACAGGTTATCATCATTATCACTGTCTTGCAACTTCATAATAGCAGAGTTCATAATAAAAGCTACTTTGCTTCCTCAGGCTACAGAGTTCGACAAGTATTTGGATTTATGCTTAAGGCCTTTGTTTGATCAGATCTCTTAGAGGCTGTTTTCACTGAAAGACTGCAGTGATAATCAACTTATACAGTTTCCTGAGTTCTCAAGCCTATGGTCCCAAGTACTTGGCTTCCCATTGAGTGCACCCAGCTGGGAATCAAAAATTCTGTCTTTCATGAAGGCCTGTGGGTCACATAAAAGAATGAATTCCCTTGTTGCTCTATTATCCTGCTTTTATTGTCCAATATTTACTTTGACAGTGCTTCCTTCTATCTGTGGTCCTTGGGGTTCGATTTAAAGTAATATTAGAAGGACAGATGAGGAAGGCTTGCCTGAAGCTGTGAGTAGCTGTAGCCATATTTCTTGGAGAACTGATGATATGAATGCTAGCAAAAACACGTAGGTAGGAAGACAAATGATGATACTGAATAGATATTGTATAAAGACACCAAAATCTACTAGCTGTATGTAGTATNATGAAGAAACCTTCCTGAAAAAAGCCACTGAAAGGAAAGCAAACTGCAAACAGATTCTTCTAATAAGAGAAGGTTTTATGCATTAAATATTTCTATGAAGAAGAAAGGGAACATGCCATATACCTGATCTGTATATTTACAGAGCCAAGAGTTTATTTTTAGCTTAATTAAAATATGAATAATATCAACAGAAGACAAAAAAAGTTACCTCAATAACAATAATAATAATGTCACATAGTGCAACAAATTTCATGACTAGAGACCTTCAGGAATAATTTTGCTGAGGTGTCGTCCTCCTAGATAATATCGTAATCTTCCCCAAGACCATAGGATGTTTTAAAATAGGATGTTCTCCTATTGATTCTATTCTACTTCTATAAATCATTTCAAGGCAGGCTGCCACACAGACCACTCTTGTGGGTTTTGGTGGGCTTCCCCCCCACTACTATATCTCTTGAAAGATGGAATGTTCCTGGGGAAGACAAAGCAATGCATTATTTAGAACCATTAGTGTTAGAAAGATGATGAAATCCTATAAGTATTTTCAGATAAATGTTTGGCTTCAGAGAAAATCAACCGGTTAAAATATCTATTACCCACTTAACTCCATCTTCTATTTATTCTTTTTCATTGGGTGGAAAACTAGAGGTAAACTATTAAAACATGATCTATCTGAATTATCTCTGATCATATGGAGGAGTCTGAGTGATGGTAATATAAAATAATGTTGAAAAAACGTGAATGATGAATCAAAAATGAATCAGAGGCAACTTGATGTTAAGGAGTGTGGAAATACCTAGTTTAATCAAAAGACAAGAATAAAAACTCTATGACATGCCATAAATTCGTTATTGACCAGAACCACTAAGGGCATCTTTGCTATTAAGATGCTTATATCTGACAAGTTACCTGCATATTGGAAATTGTAGAAGTATTTTTTTTCTCAATATAGTTCTTTGGAAATAAGATAACTCTAATGGAATTCTTTTTGACTGAAGAGCTTATCTCTTCCATTTTTAATACAGTTTCTGCAGTAGAGGTAGCTGCCCTATTCTAATGGGGGAGAAGTTTGAGATCATAACTTATGTAATGTAAAGCATGATTTCTGCTTGGTGACTGAAGTGCTATATCCAGGCACACAGAGCAGCTGGTATGAACTAAGAAATATCTTCAGGGCTTAAACAGAAGTAATATTCTTATTCACTCCATACTGTATAAGACCTTAAAAGTTTACCATCATTCTTCTAGTATTAAGGAGTTGTTTTCTTGTATTTCTTCTCACATAAAGAGAATCATGTAGTGGTATTCCCCTATGATACTGATGTTCCTGAGCATCAGTGCTGATTATATAAGAAGTTTGTGTGTATTACATAAAAATTTCTGTTCTTTGTACTGTTCTGTAGAAATGGGAGAAAGGCTCCTTACCAACCTTGCAGTTAACTTCTTGTTTGAGGCTTCAGAGCTGGAAATTCATTTACAGCCAAAGAATGAAATTTTCCTTTGCCTGCCTAGACCACATACAGGTTATCATCATTATCACTGTCTTGCAACTTCATAATAGCAGAGTTCATAATAAAAGCTACTTTGCTTCCTCAGGCTACAGAGTTCGACAAGTATTTGGATTTATGCTTAAGGCCTTTGTTTGATCAGATCTCTTAGAGGCTGTTTTCACTGAAAGACTGCAGTGATAATCAACTTATACAGTTTCCTGAGTTCTCAAGCCTATGGTCCCAAGTACTTGGCTTCCCATTGAGTGCACCCAGCTGGGAATCAAAAATTCTGTCTTTCATGAAGGCCTGTGGGTCACATAAAAGAATGAATTCCCTTGTTGCTCTATTATCCTGCTTTTATTGTCCAATATTTACTTTGACAGTGCTTCCTTCTATCTGTGGTCCTTGGGGTTCGATTTAAAGTAATATTAGAAGGACAGATGAGGAAGGCTTGCCTGAAGCTGTGAGTAGCTGTAGCCATATTTCTTGGAGAACTGATGATATGAATGGCAGCAAAAACACGTAGGTAGGAAGACAAATGATGATACTGAATAGATATTGTATAAAGACACCAAAATCTACTAGCTGTATGTAGTATGTAACTTCAAGACTGTAATTGAGCCTCATATGTTTCCTTTACAGGGCCAGCAGTGGTAGGTGGGGATGCTAGTGTCCGATTTATATTGTTTCCTATCTGAAGCACACAGTGGGTAGCTTCTTCAGGCTTTATGCGTCGTGTGGAATGTAGATGAATTTCCAGTTGATCAGATATTATAATAAATAATTTTTGGGGTTTTTTTTAAATTTGCTTATAATGAAAATAAAGGTTCAGAGTGAAGAAAATTCTGTTTGGTTTAGAGTAGTAGAGTTTTGAGCACATATTCTGTTTTATAGATAAAACCTTTCATTACCTATGAACAAGGTTCAGCTTGGGTTTAGGAGATCATAGATATGATCAGATCAGTTCTAAGTCTATCTTAAATTATTTTCCTATCTCTCAGAGTTAGATTTTGCATATGTTGGGATAGCTAATCACCTGTATTATGTGGGAGGAAGATCTATGGGCCAGTGTTATAATCTCAACAGCTCTGGAAAACCTGGAATATACAAATAACTGCTTGTGTTCTCCAAAGGGCATCACTAAATGATCCTATGGGAATGCTGTCAGACTGTTTTCCTTCTCTATCTGCAAAACCCTGCTAGAAGGGGAAAGACAGACACCACAGGCGTAGCAGTGTGGTAATTTAACTTGCTCTCAACACTGGTGCATCATATAAAATAATTAACAGAATCAAATTTTGGATGATGGACAGCTGTTTCAAAATTACTACAACCATGATGTAAGCTTTGAAAACCTGTTTGGTGTATAGCATGTCTTCTGTCTCTCTCCTCCCTAATGTACTAGCTGCAGCATATTCACCCTGAAGTGTTACAGATTAACAATGTGAAGGCTTAAGGACTTGCACTATTAAGTCTTTTTTTTTAGTTTAATCAGGCTATCAAACCACTTCTGCAACCTCCATAGCATCCCTGATTGTTCTGGTGTAGCAGAAAATTCCAGGTGGAAGAAAAATCTCTGTAAACTGTAGGGAAGCCCTTGACTCAAAAGACTCAAAAATGTAACTTTTGACCATTTATGGTAAATCCAAGGGGTGTAAACTTTCTCACAGATGACTGAATAAACTATTGAAGCTACAAAATCAATTTTTTTAAATCCAAAAGAGTATTTTATGTAATTATATACACATACATATGTGTTGCTACATATAAACATAGCAAAAACATACTTCTTGTGAATAGTTTTACTTAGTGCACATATGCATTCATTATGCTTACAAAATTCTCATAGCTGATTCAGTGCAATGACTATTCCATATTTTTTAAGAATGCTGCACACCTAGTGGGCATAAATAAAAGGTGTTTGCACCCAATTTCTTTTACATTTTTTCTTTAACAGATAAATATAGTTAATATTCTTATTGTGTATGGATGTGATATGAGTATGCTTTAGTTATATCAAATCTCAAAAGATCTGTGGAACCTATAGACTCTTTAAGGCAATGGTTTATGTAACGGGGAAATTGACTCCTGAATTTTTCAGTTCACCTTTTTCTTGCAATAAATATTGATATAAATATGTGCATAGTCTACTACAACTAAAATGAGTTACAATAACTCCAGATATTCTTTCCACAGAGGGGCAAAGTTTGGTATTAATAAATTATTTTGCCTTGGAAGCACAATGCAAATTTTTTATAAATGGGGGTATGTGAAACTAAGATAGGAGTCCAAAGCCACACAAGATAGAAATCTTGCATACTTGCTGATAGTAGTATATTTCAATCTTTTTTGATTTATATTATAATATTCAGCATTGGTTTGGTCTTTAAGTTGGAAGATATGACTGTATGTACAAAACAGATCTGTATAATAAGGAAGAAAAGTGTTCTGTAGTAAGATTATTAATAATACTGCTCATGCAGGTTTTATAGTTAGCTTTTGCATAGAGTTATTCAGTTTATATTGAACATTAAAAGATAGTACTCCAGCTTCTGCACTGAGAATTATGTAGTCCACGCACAGAACGTAATGTGCAACATGAAAATTGCATTATGCCATTTTATGTTTCAGCAGGTTAAGTCCTAGTCTTGTTTATTCTCCAGCACAAACCACAAGCTGGCTGTGGAAGGTCAAGCTAGCAAGTTGGTAGTGTTTGACACTGCAACATTCTCGAGTGATGAATATTTAATTAGGCAGGTGAGGATTGTGTAGGAGGTTGAGGCAGCCAAAGCTCCTAGTTGACTGTCTGCAGTATCATTTTAGTGTGTTGTGTGAAAATGAATCCTTGGGGTAAGCTTCAAGGACACTGAGTAGGTAAAAAAGACATTTTGACAGAGCAGCTAGTTACAGGGAAGTTAGAAAGAATAGAGACAAAAGGTTTAAGTGGTTTTTTTAACACTGGCCAAAGGTTTTATGTTCTGGTGGGCTAAGCCACTGTGTTTTATTAAGCTCCATAAATGTAATAGAAAATTGTTTGAACCTATGGGGTCTGGAACTATAACAGCAATGAAAGTAATTTATTTTATGCAGGTATTAACTATCAAAACAGAGCACGTGTGTAATTTGTTGACATTATGCAAACAGCATGAGTTAGCAGTCATTTCTTTGAAGTACTATTTTAAGCACAGCAATAGAGCTGTTTGATTTTGAGGATATTATTCTTAGCAAGCTTTCAGGAGAATTTAAATACTATAGACAAAAGCAGGAAGACTATTAATTTTCAGTGACATAGGTCAGGATAATTATTTCATACTATATTATGTTCTGTATTAAGAAACACTGCAGGTGTTTGGATAAGTAATGACCAGGCTACTAGAAACTTTTTAGTTGTGCTATGGTTTTAAAAAAATATTAAAAAATAAAGAAGTCTGTCTTCATAACCAGGGACATTGGCAGTCCCCTGACTGTCTGCCCTGGGCTCTGTGGAAGTTACTGTTCCCACACAAGACAAAACAAATCATGTCCACCTCCCATATGGACATCCATTTTAATATGGAGTGGATGAGGCAGAAGCTGATTCCTTGTTGCTGTAACATTCAGGACAGACACTAATGAGCAATAATTGTTTTATAATGTGAAAATCTATATAGCAGTTAGGAAGGGAACATATTATCTGCACCTCTCTTTCCCCAGCTCACATTCTAACATATAACTATTGCTGGTTTGTGTTAATATCCAAGACTAAATTTGGGCAATTGAGGTGCAGGAGAATTTCTGTTGCTATTCACTAGCTGTGTCTTAAAGTGGTGGTTGGTTTTTCATAAGCATGATGAATAATTTGGAAATAGTTGTGCAGTTTCTATGATGATCTTGCTGCATCCACTTTAGAATAGTAGTGGCCAACTTTGGTACATAAAAAGTCCAGAGAGGAGCTATTAAATAAATTGGGGGTTTTGATTTGAGATTCCTGTTACTCTTATGACAGACAAGGAGCAAGCAAAAGGATATGGTCATCCACTTATGGAATCTCTTTTTTATGCTGATTGTAAACATCTCACCATTGCCTTGTGTTCACCAATCTGTTTGGGTCTACTCATCTGTTATTTCTTGCCATGCTCTTAGATTGTAAATATTATCCCAGCTTTCTGAAATAAAGAGGTTAGAAATTCTCTGATGAAAATGTTCAGTTGTGAAATTCAGCTTGCAAAAGCCCTCACAAGCCTCTGGAGTCAACAGCAAGGAAACTGTATACACAGGTTTTTGAGGTATTCGTGGTTAACATACTTCCTGATGAGGCTAATGGGTCTAATTGAGTTGATTTTGTTATTGTTATGAGATTCCAGTTTGCTCTTAGTCAGTAATACAGGCTAGTTCAGGAGGAGACTTTGGTCTTTGAAGTTGGAAGAAGGTTGAAATGACATGCAACTGAAAGATATGCAAGGCAAATAATCTGCAAAAAGCTGATCAATTTGTGCTCTGAAATGTCACTTCAATTTTTGCTATTGCTTTTTTGTTACCAGATTGGCAGATCTATACCTGATATGCACTGTCATCCTTATTGCAGGAGTTTCTTCTCATCGAATATTTGAGATGGCTTTTTTCTCCTTAAACCATTATGCTGTGCTTTCTGCAAGCTCAGTTTTTGCCATTGTTACTTAATGTGATAATAGGCAAATTTAATTTCTTCTTGAATAATTTAGGAAATGGCTTTGCTTTATTTTGTTATTAAATAATCTGTATTTAGTACCTTTCTCTCTTAAAAATAAACTAATTCATTATTATTTTTTATGTCAGACCATCGCAGTGTTCTGTTCTGAGACAGGCTGGTTAAGGTTTTTTGGAAGAAAGATTAGACTAGATTGTCTCAGAAACTATGCAATCTAAAAATCTTTTTTTTTTGTTTTATTTTTAAAATATATTATCATATTGCATTAATTGATTTATGCTTTGGTTTTGAGTGTTTTATTTTATACTGAAATACTATTCAAACACAGGAAGAGGAAAAGAAACACTGCTTACGTACCTAATACTGACCAGCTCTTAACTCCATGATTTGCATAGTTTTGTCTTTCATAGTGTGAGACTAAAGCTACTGCAGTATTAGGGATGGACGTAGCTTATATATATAAAAGTATTTATATACTTCAATGCAAAGAGATTGTTTCTGACTGAGGACTCTCGTGTGCCCCATCAAGTAAAAAAAAGTTACCAGTATATAGAAGCTGATATTCTCTGTCTTTCATGTTGTTTCACTTTAATATATTTGTCAACAAATGGTGGGTTTATTGCAGTTTTACACTGTAATTTTCCTGTTCACTTTTCCCTGATCTGCACTTCTGATCATGGAAAGTAACTTTAGGTCCAAGATTAGTCAGCCTTTTGTGCTGAGCAGAGAAATATTGGGAGCTAGATGTAGATCTGATTCTATCAGATCACTGCACTGTTTGTTAAAAGCTTCTTAGTTAAACTGGTTTCCTGGAGGTTTTAGAACTACAGTTAGGATCTCAGCATCACTTTTCTAAGGTAGCAATTACTGTTATTGTTGTTTTGGAATGTAAAACTGTCAGAAATTATGTTGCTTGGTTTTAAGGGGTCAAAAATCAATGACAAATCATGGTGTTGGTGATACATGCTTATATAAGGCTGTGGAAAACCAGTATTTCAGTTCTTCGTTATCAAGTAACACACTGCTAGTGAAATTTGTATAAAGCAATTAAAGATGTCAAAGGATTAAGAAGGTCAAGGATTCTAGCTGAGAACCATTTACATTGACCTCTTCTGTCCTTTTCTAAAGGAGATAAACACTTCTGTTTTCAGTATCTCTGCCTCTACCAGCTATTTAAAGAATTTCTTTTTCAGACACCAAAGGTGTTTAGAAACTTGAAAGACAAACTATGCAGACTGTGATCTTTAATGCCTCAGATTTTTTTGGTTGGTTTTTTGTTTTTGTTTTCTCTTGTTGTTTTCAAACTCTCCTTGGCAATGTTTTCTGTCTCTTTTCAGAAAAATAGTTACTGCTTAGATGAGTGGCTGTAAGAAGTGTAAACATGAAATACTGACATTTGCCCAGTTCCTACTCAGATTAAACTGGGGGCTTATGAGAGCTATTTCATTTTGATTCTTTCCATAACAGTGCAGTCTCACTGGAAGCATGACAGCATGCTTATGGTTTAGGTAACAGGCGCAGAAACTATGTCACGTATCTGCAACTTTGATAATCCTTTGATGTTTTGTGTCTATAATGTATTTATCTCTGCTCAGTGCCTAATATAAGGAATAGCTTGAAGATGTGCATTTGTGTTTATTGTAATTTTTAAAATGTTTTATGGTCAATGCTGTCATTAAAATTAGATCACACAGTGATTTTCTTCTGCTAAGCTTTTCCTTAATGGGTTCTTTGTCTTCTTTTAACTGTATTAGGCATTGCATGTTGAATCACCATCTAATGTGATAGAGTTGTTTTCTGTGTTTATGTAGTACAGAGAAGTATTCCAAGGGCAATTCAACATACTCTTTAGGCTTGTTAGCCATGGACAAACACTTTAGCGGATCATTTTTATTAACAGGAAACACTTCTCATACAAGATGGGAAATAATGAATTTATAACGGAAACGTAGAATATTTTAGGTTGGAAGGGACTTTAAAGATCATCCAGTTCCACCCCTTCCACTAGGCCAGGCTGTCCAGGGTCCCATCGAACCTGGCCTTGGACACCTCCAGGGACGGGACATCGACAGCTTCCCTGGGCAACCTGTGCCCTCAAAGTGAAGGAATAGCAAGTGTGAGAAACAATCATTCACTGGTAAAATATTGAAAAAGACAAAGTCTTCGAAGCAAAAGCAATGATGTTTTTATTTTACAATTCAGCAAATGCATGCAGCTTCCTAGAGAGACTTCTTGGGAGAGATCCTAACCACAAGATGTTAATGTTTGGTTCGACTCGATGAGGTCTTTTCCAACTTGGTGATTTCTATAAACGTGTCAGTGCAAACTGAGAGAGCCACTGAGAGAGCTGGGGTTGTTCAGCCTGAAGGAGGCTGAGGGGAGACCTCATTGGTCTCTGCAACTACAACTACCTGAAAGGAGGTTGTGGAGAGGAGGGAGCTGGGCTCTCCTCTCAAGTGACAGGGGACAGGACGAGAGGGAATAGCCTCAAGCTCTGCCAGGGGAGGTTTAGGCTGAGTGTTAGGAAGAAATTTTTCGTGGAAAGGGTCATTGGGCACTGGCAGAGGTTTCCCAGGGAGGTGGTTGATTCACCTTCCCTGGAGGTGTTTAAGGGACGGGTGGACGAGGTGCTAAGGGACATGGTTTAGTGTTTGATAGGAATGGTTGGACTCAATGATCCTGTGGGTCTTTCCCAACCTAGTGATTCTATTAATTTCTCGGGTGTCCCAGGGCAGCAATTTGGAGAGCCGGGGATGCTCGGGGTTTGTCCCTTCGCTCCCGTGACCTCTGGCAGGGCTCGAGCCCCCCCCACCCCCTCCCGCAGGTGCCGGGACGCTGCTCTCCAGCCAGCCCGGGGTCTCGCTGCTGGGCGCGTTTCCCCGCTTGCCCTCGGCGGGATGGAACCGGAGGGGCGCCGATTCGCGGAGGGGCCCGCGGCTCCGCCCCCCTCATCCCTTCCCCCAGCGCGAAGCCCCGGCGCGGGCAGCGCGTGCCGGCGGGCCCGGCCGCGGGGCGCGGGGCGGGCCGGGCCCGGGCTGCCCCGGCAACTGTGCGGGCAGCAGCTGCTCTCGCCGCCCGGCTCTCCCCGCTCCTCCCGGAGGGCTCCTCGGCGCTTAAGATGAGCGGCTGCAGGAAGCGCTGCAAGCGGGAAATACTGAAATTCGCCCAGTACCTCCTCAGGCTGATCACAGGTTCCCTTCACGCAGGTAACGAGCGGTTTTCTTTATCGCCGGGCTGTGCGGCGTGATAACAATTGCCTAAGTTGTTATTGTCTGTTGGCATTGTGTATTGTCATTATTATTGTCATTCCTTTCATGCTGTAAGTAATAATACTTCTGAAGTCTTTTCTGGCCGGGCATGGCAAACCCAGCACACCCAGCCTTACACCGCAGCGTTCGACGGCGTGAGGGATTCTCCAAGCATTTACACACCCAGATCCAAATCGGAGGGTGGGGTGTGTGCCTTCACCTGGTCGCCGGTGTTCATTGAAGGCAGTGCAGGGCATCCACACGATTAAGAATCTCGTTCTTTGTGTTTTCCCCGTTTCTTGAAATAATCTTTGGGTTTTTTCACTCTTTTCTTAAACTAATACACTTCGATAATCCGACTTCATTCTTTCTCTGATGCGTGTGTTTGCCTAGGATGTAAATCAACTGCAAAGTGTTAATAGGATGTTACAGTGTCTTGCTGGAAACTTTAAGTAATGCTTGTGCTTTTTGCCCTTAAAGAATCTGAAATGTAAATGGCTGTCAACTTTATTTAGGTAATTTCTTTCTGTAACCTTGGACAAATTCTACAGTACCAGACAAGATTTCTATGCTAGACTGACCATACCGTATAGTTTTCTTGCTAGCACTTTGGAAAATATACTTTTCTTACAATTCACCATTTTCTGTAGCTATTCCCAGTGGCTGACAAATATGATGGCTTACACAATGTCATTCTGCATTTATGAATATAATTGTGCTTCTTTCTAGGGTTAAAGTTGTTTTTTTCCATTGGAAAAATCAAGCAGATACACGAGTGAGGCATCAGCAGACAATAACCAGTTATACTAACATGAACATTGAGTATTAAAGGCCATTTGTTTTACTACAAATAGTCTGAAATTTTCTGCTGTTTTGTTTTTGGTTTGGTTTGGGGTTTTTTCCCAGTTTGGGCACTGATGGAAATATTTGAGAGCAAAGTTGACTCTTCAGTAATTTAAAGTATTGATGCATGCAGTTTGTCAGATTTGGAGTTGTAATACTATAATGATTGTGGCATAAACATTGGCTACAAGTACTTTACAGATGTTTGTAATGTGTAATTCTGGTACAGCTTTTTAGTAACTTTAAGTGTCTAGTTATACAGAATTTCCCTGACCTTTTTTTCTGTACTACTCCTAGCCTTTTGTGGTTCCTTTTTTGTGAGTGGTATCAATTCGGATTTCTCTGAGATGCTGACTTCTTGCTTCTGTGAGTTGTTATGGAAATTAAATAGTATACAATGCAAGAAGAAAGCTGCTTTAGAAAGGAACACCAGTATTCCTTTTTCAAAAAGTTATGGAAGCTTTTCCTTTCCTATCTATGAACTGATGGACACTACAGTAATTTTCAGACTGTCTTTTGCACTGCAAGATTTTTAATCTCATAATTCAAAACCATTTTCAAGAACTGTTGTGGATGCTGATTCTTATGTTGCTACTAAAAGAAGTTGTTTTATTTATAATTAAGAAGCACATTCTCAATGCTGGAAAACCAAGTAGAGTGGTATGAAACTGTTTCCCTAAAGTAAATAAGCAAACAACCCACCCCACCCCCCACACTCTTAGGGACTCTTAAAAAGTGAGACGCTTCCTGGGAGATTTTCAGTTCATTTTCACTACAGGCAACAGTATCTTACTACTATTATTAGGTTAATAGACCTTGTCCTTTTCAAATGATGTAGCAAATAGGATCAATATAATATGATAATAACTGAACCGCTAAGAGAGGCAGAGCTCTCCTGTTCACTTCTTGCATAGCCTAGTCTGCACATTAGCCTCAATTGTTGCAATGCTAGTTACTGTTTCCTCTGCAAAATCTAATGCGTAATTCATTATGTTGCTAATTAGTTGAAAATTAATGAAGATAAATGAGGAAGCCTTGTTAAAAGTTTTAGAAACAACAATATCTTTAAAATACAAATTCAAGTTTAACTTTCCATTTTGAGCATTTGAAAAATGTAGGGTAGCTATCAAAAACAAACAAGTGTGCTTATTTAGCCTTTTACAAGTAGAAAATATCCTCACTTGAGTGATGAGTTATATTTGAAATATACTAAGGAGCACAATGGTGAAGAGAATGTAAATTCTTAATTGACAGAATTTATGGCCACGGTTTATTTTCCAGGCGTTGTTTAATGTTTAAATTATGCTTAGTAAGTTGGAACTACATATTGTTGAAAGCACAGGCACTGAATCTAATCAATTTCTCCTTTCTGTATGGGTAGGCATGTAGAATATAGATTTCATTTACATCAGTAGAGATTGGTACAGGCTCTGCTGCAGTTGGTGTAACTAATTAGAAACTGGTGTAACTGATTAGAAAAACAAGTTCACTGAACTAGGAGGGAGGCTGGGTTTACCAGCTCTGGGCCCAGCGACGAAGTCACTGTTGGTTTACTGGTTTTACTGTTAATGGTTCCTAACCACTTGCCATGCTGCAGACCTGTTCTGTGGTGAATCTCAATATTTAAAATAAAAATTATCTCATATAGCTGTCCAAGATAGTACATAAACAAGGACCTGTGATTAATGTTCAACTCAGCTGTAACCAATATTAATGAAACTACCCACTTACTTGAAGGTAAATGCTGCATAAATCTTCACAATAGGTTTTTAGTGGCAATCTGTGCCTGAATACATGCAAATCTTTTCCTTTTGTTCTTAAACAAGTTCACAGAATGACTAGGTAGGAAAGACCCACAGGATCATTGAGTCCAACCATTCCTATCAAACATTAAACGATGCCCCTTAGCACCTCATCCACCTGTATTTTAAACACCTCCAGAGATGGTGACTCAACCAACTCCCTGAGCAGCCTGTTCCAGTGCCCCATGACCTTTTCTGTGAAAAATTTTGGGGTGGTTTTGTTGCTGTGATTGGTAGCAAAATGTAGTGAAAGGTAGTGAAAAGATCTCTTAAATGAAGTTTTTCATCTTCCATAATTTCTGCTATAAATTAAATGGATGTATTTCCACAAGTAAAACTGATTCAAATACTTGGTACGACTTTCAACTACTTTATTGCCTGCTGCCTCTTGAGGTGTGTTGGAAGTGCCCAATTGAAACACTGTATGAGAAGGTTTCAATTTTTTCGTTGCAATGTGAATTTGTGTATTAGAAATAACAAGATCAATTATTGCGGGTTTTAAGAAATAGGTTGGAAATTATTTTGAAATGGATAAAACAATTGACTAAGAAATTTTTCTTAACTGCTGCATCTGATAAAACATGGGGATTAAAGAGATTATCAAAATAAAACTGTCATTGACTTCAGTGGCAGATTTTCACAAGTATGTCCTTTTCAGGCATGTTTATACTGAAAGCCTGACATGGCATATTAAAGACCATAAAGGAGGCTAGATTTTCCAGTACAGATTCAAAGTCCTAGTGACAAAGAAATAAGGAATAGGACAACTCTGACTCTGAAATTGTATTCCAAAAGCCAGAATTAATCTTCTAAGTTTGTGTAGATTGAACTATTGATTGGTTTTTAGTTTTTTAACCTGGAGATTGGTGTAAAACAACACTGATTCTGGGCTTGAGATTTTTCTTAGTTAAAAAAAAAATATGTAGGATGTACTTTTTGATGGTACTTTCTTTGAGAAACCGGATTACCAGAAATAATTATTTAGTCTTAAGGTTTGCCTGTTTGTGCAAAGACGTATTTTATAGCCTGCTGCCAAGAGGAAGATACCATCTGAGCATGGGCCTGAAGGTATGGGAGGAACTAGCAGAGAGGGATCAAAGGGCTCCCAACAGTACTTCTTTGTCACAGTTCACCTGCCTACCAGTGTGTTCTCCTCTTGTTTGAGACAGTAGTTTAATATGAATGCTTTCCAAAGCAGCACATTTAATTGAGACACAAATTCATTAGATGAATACTCTGGAAATATGAGGCACATAAACATATATTGGTTAGGTTGTCTGCCAGAAAAGGAGATGGTTTGTGTTGCTGACTCTGCTTAGCCTGAAGAAGACTGAGATGTGTCCTCCATGTCTGAGGAGAGCGTTCTTACTTCTAAAATCTGCTAGCGTGGAAAAGAATTCATTCCACTTCTTAATCTATCATACAGCCGGGCATGTAAATATCACAGGCTCCCTGTTAATACCTCTTTGTGGTCCTTCAGCTTATCTGCTGCTGCATGAATTCGACTGGCAGAGGGTAGACCTAGTATTTAAACTACTTCTAATGAAGTGACTGAATAAAGAGTTCTGTATCTGTCCTAAGAACAAGTATCATCATCATACCACTTACTGATGTTCACCTTCAGCAGAGAGCATGTCAGAATAGATCCCAAACACACTGAGATCCCATGTTCTGCATTGGTTCTGTTATGGATTGATCAAATCGCCCTAAAGGAGGTGCCCGATATCATGACCCAGTTCAGGAAGAGAGGGAGATACTTAATGTCTCACTGGACAAGGTTCCTGCCTTGTTCCCTTTCCTACCACATTTTACAACAACAATTTCATGAGGCAGTTCTTAAATTTCAGTCTAGGTTCGGTGTGATTTGTGGATTCCACAGTTAATATAATAAAAAAAAAATCAGCTTAAGTCTTCAGTTTTAGGTGTATGTGTTGTAGTTGTATGGAATAATTCTTAGGAATCAGGGTGATGCAATGGAATTTTTACTCTTCAGGTGATGCTTTCTACAGAAGTTAGCGTAAGATGGGATCTAGCTTTTGGGCTTCGAATACAAAGCTCTTAACCTTGACAGCTATGTATCAGAGTTGTCCCTTTATAAAGTTTTGCAGTTAAGCTGTGGTAAGTTTAAAAATGAATGCTTAAGAACCTAGAGATTAATTAAAATATTTCATGAGATTGTAATGGACTAGTTAGTGGTAGTAGGCAAGTATTCCAGAAGAACTTTTTTTTTTTTACAGTTAAGAGATTATATGAAAGAGAATATTGAGACGATTAGCTCTTAATTCTTGCACTTACTTTAACTGCATTTTTCCTCTTTTCCTTCTCAGATTTAATGTACAAACTTAAAAATACTTCGTATTTCACCTGTGCACAGTGATCTTAAATATGGCAAATGAAATTAGTTAAGCGTTTGATTAATTTTTTTCTCAGTCTTGGGAAGAACTGCTAGAGACAGAAAAAAGTGTTGAACTTCAAATGCAAAAGTTGTTCCTACTTTAATAAAACTGATCCTGTAATTCTGTGAACTTTTCTCTATATAGTCAGTTCTGTATAGCTTTACGAATGTTGTACATTTTCCTCCAGTCTGTTTTTATTGTTTAATTTTTGTTTCTTGTAAGTTACAAAAACAAAGTCACAAAAATGAAGCCAAAATCTTGAATTACTACTAACATTATTTAATGTGAATTTTCACAGGACATTTTGCTTCCAGTTTCCCAAGTGGAAGACAGTATACTTTTTTTTTGTTGTTTTGTTCATAGTTAGCAATATTCATGTAACAGGATTTTAAACTGTTGAGCAGGTTGTCTACATACATGTTGCCAATTCTAATACATGCTGCTTAATTAAGTTCAGAGGAACTTGAAGATTTTGGCAGAAAAGCAGCGGAGGATAAAAACCAGGAAGCTGCAGCAGTTACAAATCTGAGGTATCTGCCTGTCTCTGATACAAGTTGCTGCTAAGGACCTCTGAGCTGCCTTGCTCCAGGTCCCATCCTTGCAAGCGTGGGAGTGTGGCAGCTGCCTCTCTGCTGCTTTGCTGTCCTGCACGGAGGGTTGGCTGGGCACTACAGGTACTGATCAATGGGTTGCTCAAACACCTTTTGGGCCAGCAATACATGACAGTTAGGTGGGCTGAGGAATTTAAAAGTCATAGTTCTCTAATTCTAGTCTTTAGAATTTCTGAGCTTGAAAGTGAGAGGTGCTTCATGTCTTCAGTGAATAGAGTGGTGCTTTTTCTGAGATGCTTTGTGTGGTATAAAGTGGAAAACCAGATCCACATGGCCCTTCAGCATCTACCCAGAAACCTGTTTCCTTCAGAGACTGTGAATTGTTCTAAAAAAGGCTTTCAGTTTTTATTTTCAAACTTCCTGACACAGTTTCTGCTGAAAGTGATATGAAGAACTGGAAAGAATTATCAAGTGAAACTTCCTTGCATCTTTCCTCTTAGATGGGATTTCTAGCGAGAGAGTATTTTTCATCGTGAAGGCTTCGGCATCTGAAACCTTTTTCAGATAAAGTTTGTAAGACTGAAGAAACCCTTGTGCTTAAAAAAAAAAAAGAAATGGGGAATATGTGAAGTTTTTGGCAAATTAATTTTGAAAGAAAAGGAAAAAAATTACAAGTAAAACCAAGTTATTAAAATTCTGGCTTAGTTATATTTAATCTGTAGTTGTACTGATGTAAACTTCTGAAAGACCCATGATGTTTTTTGTGTCACTCTGGTTTTTATTAGCTTAATACCTGGTGAAATAAATGAATGAGAAACTACCCTCGTATGTTAAGGCCACCTCTGAGTCACAGAAATGTTTTTGTATTTTCTGAAAGTGAAAATTAAAGTAAATTATGTAAGAACTGCAGCTATTCATGAGAAAGCATGAAAGGGAATAAATAATTTCCAGCTGCTCTGAGAAAAGAAACAGAAGTGCAAAATCCATATTGCTGTAATACATCCTGTTGTATAAAGTAAACTAAGCCATCAGCTGCACATCAGCAAAATTGTCTCTAAAGCAAGTTGTACAACTGGGTCTCTCAACATAGCTGTGGAGCACGTGTTGAAGCATTTTGATATGAAACAAGGCTGATAGATATATTAACCAAGAGTGAGTCAATACAATTAGGTTACAAAAAAAAGGAAGTTTGTATCATTTCAATAAAGTGAGAGGGACCCATATGGGTGAACTTAATGTTTCCCAGAACTGTTCCATGGATGTCCATTCACCACCTCAAAGACATTCCTGCAGTCAGCTAAGAAAACCAAGCCTTCCGTCTTCTGTCAGTACTCTTAAATCAGCATCTTCCAAGCAAAGGACATGGCAAATCAACAAATGGTGAGAAACTTCTATGAAGCATCAGAAGATGAACTATTGTCACCGTGTATCTAGGTGTTACATTTGCCCTTGTCTAATACAGAGATTAGGTGCATTTAAGGGTCTGTAGTTTATCAGATATCTTTGAATAAATTTGTTTTGGTTTTTAGATTTCATCAGGAGTGGGCAGTAGAATGCCAATTTATCATGGTGAGTAATTAAGGTAATTCAACCAGTATGTAATTTGAACCCTGTGTTTCAGCACTCAGTGCGTTGTGCTTTTACACTTGGTTCCATTTCTTTTCCAAATCTTACAACCAAAGTGTGAGCAGACCCAGTGACTGAGGACCCCACCACTACACTGGCATCCTGCTTTTTTGCCAGAGCACCAAGAGCTGTAGGCATGAGTCTCGCTGCTTGTTCTTTCAGCCCTTCCGAGACTTATTCTCATACTATCATGGGCTCCTTCCTAAGCAGGAGACATACTATGCTCATCTCTTCTGCACTCTTGTATGATTTCATGAGATGATTTTAGTGCTGCGACTGCAGATCTGTCTCTGCTTTACTGTACTTACTAAGTACAAAAATGAGTTTTATCAAGTAGGCATTTTAATTGTGCTCCTGCCTTGCAGTCAGAATGGAGCAGCCACTGTGCTGTTCCCTGTGGGGGCACATTACTAAGAGTTTAGGGCACACTGTGCACACTGGAAGTCTTTTGATAAAGAGTGACTTTAGCACTCGAGAGTATGCTACCAACTGAATAAACTGGGCTTTGTTATCTCAGTGTATTCATAAATTCTTGTTAAAAAGCAGCAGTGTGCAGAAATAAAGGAGTCGTCTGTGTTTTGGTTTTTATTTTTTTTTTTTTCCTGGCACTTCAAACTATTTCAAACAAGTTAAATTATAAAAAAAAGCTTTTGCTTTTTCATATTAATAACGGGAATATCTNCTTGCAGTCAGAATGGAGCAGCCACTGTGCTGTTCCCTGCGGGGGCACATTACTAAGAGTTTAGGGCACACTGTGCACACTGGAAGTCTTTTGATAAAGAGTGACTTTAGCACTCGAGAGTATGCTACCAACTGAATAAACTGGGCTTTGTTATCTCAGTGTATTCATAAATTCTTGTTAAAAAGCAGCAGTGTGCAGAAATAAAGGAGTCGTCTGTGTTTTGGTTTTTATTTTTTGTTTTTGTTTTTCCTGGCACTTCAAACTATTTCAAACAAGGTAAATGAGAAAAAAAAGCTTTTGCTTTGTCATATTAAGAACAGGAATATCTGTCTTGTAAGACTGTTATATGAACCCCCTAAAAATGCTTGTGCATTTCTTTTTACTGATCTCCTAATGAAACAATTTTCAAATGGTGATGCACTACTGTAATGAATTTTCATGTCTCAACTATTTTCTTGTAGCACAAAGATAGAATTTTTATTTAGACTCCTGAGAGAAGAGAATTTACAGCACTGTTTACTTTGTATAAATCCATAAAAAATTGTGCTGCTTAATTATCCTATGTTGTGTAATGAAGGAAGCATAGTGAACAAACTCTAATGACTTCATCTCAGTCTCCCAGATGACGTTAAAATTTTCTTCATCAGTCCTAATGTTACCATAGAATTTTTACCATCTTCTTTAGTTTTCACTTTGATTTCATGGGATAAAATTCTGAAATATAGGACCAAACTATATATAGAAAGACTTTGCTCATTATTAAACATCCAACAATCATCCTTATTGGTATCCAAAGATGGTGTAGCAGTTACAGGTGACTGTTGGACAAAATCTGTACACAGAAGTAGAACAATGATTTGAAAGCTTTATTCGGGACTGCTTTGTTATTATGAGATTAATAGGGAACCTTAATAACCAGGGAAGATGAATTAGCATTTTTGAATGCTGGTTAATAATGTTCCATTAACTTCTGTTGGAAATATATGTAAAATAAAATGGGAATTAGAATAAATTGAAGAAAACAATAGTCCAAAATATCAAAAATGTCCTAAACAACATGAGTCAAAGGAAGCATATTAAAAGAATGTTCCCCTATTTATGCAAATAGAATCTAAAAGAAGATTGTTTTATGGGGAGCTTTTAGCTTGAAGATGTCATAACAAAGCTAAAATGGAAACATGAATGAGATAACATAGGTTTCATAGAATCATTAAGGTTGGAAAAGACCTCCAAGATCATCAAGTCCAACCTCCCCTGGTGCAACCTGAGGCCATTTTCTCTTGTCCTAATGCTGCTTACTCAGTAGAAGAGACCAACACCCTGGTCACTACAACCTCCTTTCAGGTGGCTGTAGAAAGGAATAAGGTCTCCTCTCAGCCTCCTCTTCTATAGATTATAAACAGTATCAGTTCCCTCAACAGCTTCTCATGAGACTTGGGCTCCAGACTCTTCACCATCTTCGTTTCCTATCTCTGCAAGTGCTGCTGCACATCAACGTCTTTGTAGTGATAGACCCAGAACTGAACATTCGAGATGTAGCCTCGCTAGTACCAAGTACAGGGGCATGATCACATCCCTGCTCCTGCTACCACACCAACAGTTCATGTTTCTGAAATATTTCTCTTTAAGTTATTGAATCAGTGTTGTTCATCAACCTGATGAGTAATTTTATATTATTTTCTTTTAAAATGGAAAAGAATTTCAGATATAAGCTTCTGTGGTTTTGTTTCCTGTGAGGCAGTTTGAACCTCTAGGGTCTCAAATATCTTTTCATATATAGCAGTGTGATGTTCTCTGTGTATAATTGCAAAAGTTCTAATGTGCAAGGGTGAAATCTCTGTCAAATCCTCTTTTGGGAAAGAAGCCTCATCACTTTGAATGAAACCAGTCAAGATTTCATTTGAAGTTTTGCATCATAGTTTATGCTTTTTCAGTTTCCTCATTATTAGTGATAACTTCTGCAGGTGCAATCTTGGTATTAGTTTGCTTCATAAAGAAATAATTTTTGAGGAAGGGTGTGGTGGATGGAGAAGTGTTATGAAGTTGCATTTTGAGTACGTTTCATAATGCTGGTTGACTGAGAGATCTGATTTAAAATATCAGGAACTGAGAGAAAAATAACAAAAATAATAATCACCAAAAATTAAATTTATTTTTCTCAAGTTGACTTGCAAATGTATTACTTGAGGTTTTGCCTGTGTTGGGATTTTTGATGTATTGCATGGTTGGGTACTTGGGTTTTCAAAACACCTTTTTCCTATGTTATTCTAAATAAATATGCTTTTTATTTAGAAATAGATG